>ML784307.1:320662-334111 GCA_009831015.1 Picea engelmannii
ATTAGTTGTAATTATACCTCCTAGTCTCCTATATATACCAAGGAGACATTTTCATTTTGAATCATCTTGTACTTGAACATTTAAGTGGGGTAAAAGGAGGTTGCCCCCTCGAAGAGGCTTATTATCTGAAATGATCTCTTTTTTAAGGAGTTGAGTACTTTTCCTGAGGTTTTTCTATGCTATATTGATGTTTGGTTCTTAACAGACCATCTGTCCTAACTAGAGATGGGGGAGGACCCGACTGACATAGAAGATGACCTTCCATATGCATATTTGTTTTGTATTGAAGCAACCCCAAAAGATCTTGAAGAATAAAAAAAAAATTAGAAGAGTTCCACTATCATGAATGGATATCTATATAAATAGGGACCCGACGACATCTTGAGGATACGTGCCTTAAAGCTTGAACTAGAAAGCATAATCGACGAAGCACATGCAGGACCAACTGGATGTCACTTCCAAGCCGACACGACAGCCTGAAAGATACTCCAGGAGGGTCTTTGGTAGTTGACCCTGCACAAAGACTGTTGAGAACAAGTAAACAAATTTGACAACTGCCAAAGAATGGGTCAACCTCAATGGAAAAATGTAATGCCCTTGCAGTCGATAAACTCTAGCTTACCATTTGAAATTTGGGTCATCAACTTTGTCGGACCTTTTCCCCAAAGAGCAAAAAGAACGGGGGAAAATTACATTATTACTATTGTCGAGTATGTAACCAAGTGGGCTGAAGCAGAGCCAATCGAGTCATGTACTAAAGAAGTTGCAACAAAATTCATCTATGAGAATATAATAATAAAATTTGGATGTCCAGTAACATTAATTAGTGATCAAGGGACACACTTTGTTTTTGAGACAATCCAAGTCCTTCTCAAGAAATTTCTCATTGACCATAGAAGAATAATTGCATATGATCCTCAAGCAAATGGTGTTGTGGAATTGTTCAATAAAACATTACACAAAGGACTTACCAAAATCTATGGAATTGACAAGAACGACTGGGATGATAAAGTTCTTGCATTTCTATGGGCATATAGGTATGCATATAAAATATTGACTCAACACCTGCAACAAACAACTCCTAATATCCTCCAGACATCCTTTGAAGTCAATCCAGAGAGTAGAGTAGAAGGAACAGTTGAGTCGAGCAATGATAAAGGACCAATGCCAGGAGGATAGTCGGACAAGCCTACATAACTTCTTCAGACATCAACAAGTCCAACACCAAATAATTTTGTCTCTCTTTTTCTCTCTTTTTCTCTCTTTCTGTTCTCTGTTTTCTACCAATTGTAATAAACAAACCCCATCTTGCTCAGGACGAGCAAGGAATTGAGGTGGGGGGAGATGTTGTAAGGGCTAGTCGACTCTGTCGATTAGACCTGATAGTCGAAGTCGGAATTACAAGTTATTCGAAGTATCGGTTAAGTCGACCGACCCAGGAAGTTAAGTAGTTACAACTCCCTAGTCACTGAACATGTATGTATAAATAGATGATCATGTATCAAGGTAAGTATCTCTTTTGTGCTATATTGATATATATAATAAAGTGTTGTTTCTTGAACTTTCACTACTTTGTGTATGTCTTTACTTATGGGTATATGTATGTAACCTCTATGTATTACTTGCTTATTTTATGGACCACTGGTAACATTCCTTACTTTTCTTTAGATTACAAAAAACATGTATATCAACTTTTTTTTACAACTTTTTTTTTGATTGGAAAAATTTGACAAAATATTTATATGTGAAAAAATTGATCTTTCAATACATGAACATGATAAATCTAAAATTTAAACAAATCTACATTAATAACTAATAAATTTGTATTATTTCATACTTCTTTATATTTTAATAAATCATATTTTAATAATTTTACATTTAAAAATCATTTATGAATATATTCATATTTTATTGTATTTTAATAAATCATATCTTACATTTATTCATGACCACCCCCATAAGCTTAGTTGCCTTAAAATAAAAATACAGGAGCCAACATTTAATATGTGAAAGGTGTCACTCACCTCATTTAGTTGATAATCTGACACCATATCTATAAATTATTAAGCACTTTTTCCCTTTAAAATATTTTTTATTATTAAAAACGATATTATTTATCCCACTTGTTTTATGCAACATCAAATCTTATATATTCAAAGAGTCAAGTGGCCTAGAGGCACGTTGAGAAAAGGGCCTGAACCACGTTAAACCTGTTTCCTGCTGGACGAATCGCTCTTACCCTTTGATTCAGAATTGGGACTTATAATGGGTTGCATCTCGTAAATTATTCATGACGCTTTATTCTCTCTGATTATAAATAAATAAATAAATAAATAATCCATTTTAAAACGATATTCATGTTGTTTTTGCTTGGAATCGGATGCAGTTTGAATATTTTTTTACTCTTGATTTTGATGTGGCTTTGTGTTTTTTAATCTTTAAAAAAAAAAATACAATGCCACATCGAAAGCAAAGCAAGAGTAAAAATTTTGGGGAACTTGGACTATGTAATTTTAATCATTGAAATCTGTAATTTTAGTTATTTTTTTAAATTTTTGATTAAATTTTGAACAAAATTAGTAGAAAAAATATATCCAGAAATAGGTAAATTTAAGCACAGTCTAAATATTCTACATTTTTAACTTTTTCTAATTTCTAAATTTTTATAAATACATAAATTTATTAAAAAAAACTCCACAAGACTCAGTAAGATAAATCATTCTAACTATTTTTCTAAATTTCTAATCTAATTTATTTTTTAACAAAACTTAAAAAAATAAGAAGAAAAAAAAATAAATAAAACAAACATTTAAAATACCTCTATATAAATTTATACTAAATTGATACCAACATGCCAAAAATTAATAAGACCAGAAGAATAACCATTAATCTGGCTTATCCATCTCAAATGTTGATAACAAAGGTATATTTCCCAAAATGTCATGGGAACAATTCTTTTTGAAAATGTGATGATTTTGAAGACAAATACTATGAACATGATCCTCCAATGAACAAGGGCTGCATGGCAGCTTAGTCCCTGCCAAATAGATTTGGATTTGGAGGTGAATAATTACTAGCCACATTCTTACTTTATTGTAACTCCTACACCTATAATTTGCAATGTTTAAAAAAAAAATTAAAAACCAACAACTGCTCCGATGAGGGTTTTGCGTTCCAATTCAAATGTGATTACATGATGTTATAGTTAGTCATTTTATTATATTTATTATTAAATTAAATATTTGTTTAAAATATTTAAATATATGATATATTTTATTATTAATTTATATAATTTAAATAGATTTAATGGTTAAAAGTATGTGTTTCTTTTTTAAAAATCATAAATTAAAATTCAAAAGAAATAGGATAGAGGAGTATTTGGCTTGGCCATAATCTTAACTCAAATATTATGTAAAATAGAAATAAGATATAAAAGTATAAAAATAAAAAATACAAAATATTAAATCAGATATTATGTCAAATGTATTTTTTATAATTAAATATAAAAWAATTAAAATAAAGATATTTTGATTTTTTTAATTATAAAATTAAATAAAAATATATATTTTATAAWTTTAAGAATGAAAATTCTTAATTTATAGAATTAAATAAAAWTATTTTATTRATATGCTTATTTTACWAGTGAAATTTAAAACCCTATCTGCTACAATACAACCTTGAACTTCACAATGTATGCATGTGAAGTCTTCCGCCACTAGGAATCACGTGGTTATCGCTAACCAATAAAGTACGTACTTTAATTAAAGGCCACTTGGTTTGGTTAACTTCTTATCTGATATTTCACTCAACTAACCAAACCTCCACCGCCACGTTTAATCATCGGAATATTTCAGCGTTTGACCGCAAAAGCAGCGGCGGATCGCAGGTAGAAAACGCGAAACCTGGAAATAAATCTATGATCTCTTGGGATCATTAAAAAATAATACAGGTAAAAAACCAGCTGATTAATTCAAATCTCATGCAAAAGGACACTGCGTACCTGAGTGAAGTAAAGGGTGGCAGTTGGAAGCACTGTTTTAAATATTATTTAATGCATGGAAAGACGTGAAGGCAGCAATAAGACTTTAAACTTATGAACCAATAAAACTGTGACAAATATATATATATTTTTATTTTAAAATATATTAATATAAGTTTCCTAAGCTAAACATTATAATTTTTAAAAAATTTGAAAGTCAAACCTAAACTAATAGGCAGTCAACGATGAACTCATCGCTATAGTCCCACGCCTTTGGCAGGGACTAATAACAATGATTTTTAAGGTAGTATCACCAGTTGAACACGTGTTATTTACAGATGTTGGATGTTGGAAACGGTAAGTACCAAAAAGACTTGTCATAAATGTCTTCTTCGGAACTTTGATGTAAGGATGCTTTATTTAGAAGTGGAAGCACTAAAGAGACTGGTTATAATTGTTTTGTTTTTTTTTAACTTAAGTTGTTTTATTTAGAACTTTGCTAAATATCAAACAAGTATTTTATGAAGGTTATGCAAACATTGTAAAATAATTTAAATGTAATAAAAAAGAAAAAGAAAAACAAAGAAATAAATGAAATAGGAGAGAACTAGAGAAATGGAAAACAAAGGGTTAAGATTCTTGACCTTCCCTTACCCTAGTTTTTTATATTTTTTTGCTTTATTTTCATTCTCATTCTCAAGAGGTCTTTTGGTCAAGAGAAGAATATGATGCACTAAGAACATGAAAAGCATTGTAACTTAAGATTGTTGAAATGAAAACATGGAACCCATTATATGTTGATTTTCCCATTTGGGTGTCTAGGGTAAACATTGTGTCCATTATATCATGAATTGTCTTACAATGTGTTTATGATGTGGTTTGTGGGTTAATTGTGTGTGATATATTTGTTGGTCTTAGTTTTGTTAGTGGATCATAAGAACGAATGTCAACTATAATTGTGATAGTCTTTACTAGAAATTGATTCAAGTTAATATGATTATGTTTTCTATGTGAGAGCCAACACTGGCCCATTGTACATTCAGTTCTAACAAGAAAATATCCAATACCATCCATTTTTTAGTGATCTCGAGATCAAAGGCCGTAGTGAAAGAGTTGTTCTCGAGATGAACTAGTTCTTCTTTGACTAGCTCCACAGACCGAAACTTCCATGCTAGGAAAATTTCTCATTGTCTGGTCAACTGCAGGTCTCCCTAGTTGATAAAATTTATTACCTGGGTAACTCCATCTTTTCCATGGCTTAGACACCCTCCAGGATTACACATTTAGTTCTTGGTTGACTCAACCAATCAATTGCCTAGACAATTCACAAAGTTGTTGGTTGGCTCAATTACACTGTAGTCGATAGATTTGCACCAGAGTAACTAACACAAGAAGTGCATTTTATTTTGAATGTTTGTATGGTCGTTGGCATTCCTATTGATTTGAAATGAACATATAAATCATATTTTGTGATTCAAGTGTGCCATCTCTCACAATAGCGAGAGAAAAGTGTAAACCAAATTTGCAAAATACTTAAATTGGGATGGGTGCTCATTATGTTCGATTCAACTTTCTCTAAAGGAGAAGATTAACTTATGCCATTTTATGGAAAAGGATTGTAGTTAATGAAAAAAACCTGGCATGGGGCCACTTTACTGCAGGAGGTGATGTTGAGTTAAATTTCATTCTATTCCTTTTTCCAAAAGCTCCCTATGACCTATAAGAACTTTACTAATCTACCAAGATATTTTCTACTTAATGTATCAAGAGGAATGTGTTAACAACCCAACAATTTGCATACATTTAAGAAGAAGCTTTTCCATTTCTTGGCATCGAGAGTAATTTTATGCATGAAGAACTATTGCACTTGGAATGCATAATGAAGTTTTGTCTTTTGGGTGTGTGCACACTTGACAAATCAAAGTTTATATATAGCTCAGCTTGCATTTGAACTAGCAAACATCCAACAAAGTGTTGGATAGTATGGTCTTGAAGAAGAAGTTCTCGTTTTGAAAATTGGGAAATATTTATAGCTCTTTTTTCATTTGATTGAGAAGAATCTCAAGTGAGAAGAAGACAAAGAGCAACCATTGGAGAAGGTTGGTGGACATTAGTCTTGACTTCTCATAATAAACAATACCAAGTCTTGAGGTTGAAGAGCAAGTTGACATGTGTATTAGTGAATTTTTTAAGGCATCAATTGTACTTATTGATGTGTTTGGGATGTATGTTACACCCATTCTCTAAAAAATGAGAACAAATCCATTACCTTTCTTGAAATCAAGTGACTCTAGAAGTTATGTAGACTATGAGCCTCCAAAATAGAGGTCTTGGAAACAATTCATAGAGTAGAAGTTCATAGTATTGTCGAATCCTTGTTGGTTATTGATCTTACTTATTGGTAACTAGTGGTTGTGGTGTGTAGGTTACAACCATAGAATAGGACTAGAAATCATCAAACCGAATCATGGATTATAGTAACTCTGCAAGACAAATTCAAAGGTTAGTTGTTGTTGTAGGCTTCACCAAATCCAGACTAGCTTGATAAACAACCCTAAATAGAGATTACAAATATTCTTGTAGCGGGAAAAGGAACAGAGGCCTAGTAGCCTTCGGAAAACAAAGCACTCTATACAAGCCTAAGAACATAGCTAAGAAACATACATGTTATATTTTTCTTTTTTTATTCTTCAAGGATCCATGTTGGTGAAGCAAGTGGGCTATAAGTCCTTCATTTACAGATCACATGGTATCAGAAAATTTGCTTCCTTGATCATGACATAGCTTTCAAAAATTGAAGAGAACATTGTAGACCTTAGCATGGGTAAAGAAAACAAATAAAAGTTGGAAGATTGAAGGGCCAGTAATGCTCAGCTTCAAGAAGGGAACAAACACTTAAAGTAGAAGGTATAGGTGTTAAACAAGAGGATGGCAGAGATGGAGTAGCACCTTGAGACTTATACCAAACTATTTCCATTTCTAAATAAAAAGTTTGAAGAATGCCAATACTCTCTCACTATAGTCATGACAGATTGGGACAAGTAGAAAGCGAAACTTGTAAACCTAAGAGACTAGGGCATTTAGTTTGACAGTTGGAAAAATGATAGGATCATTTAGATTATGATGTAGTTGCAATAAGAGTTGGAAAAGAAGGAGGCCTTGAAAAAGATCCAAACATCTATCCAAGAGCACCAACAAGCAATAAAACCTTCCATTTCCATTTCCCAAGCCAACACCACGACCAAGAGCACCTTGCTAAACTCACTTTTCGTAGGCATTTCTCTAGAGAAAATTGGTGACTTTGAAAAGAATACCAAAGCTATTGGTTCCAAGCTCATAAGGCATATGGGCTATGATGGACAATGGATAGGCAAGAGAAATCAAGTCATCGTGAGCCCTATTGTAGCTGCATAGAGGGTCAAGCATGAACTCCTAGGATTTGATGGAAAAATGGAAATGTCCCTGATCATGAAGACTACTTTTGTGAAGGCGAAAGACTTGATGAAGTTGGCATCCTCATCAAAAGAGAGAGAAATAATACATGAAGGTGGAAACACACTACCACCTCATCCTTCTTATGGTGGATTGAAGAAGGGAAATGATGAGAAGATATTGAAACTCAACATGCACCATCACTCAGAAGACGAAACAAACCAATCAATAGGGGAAAGAAGAAGAAGAAGACTAAGAGGTCTTCATAAAACAAGGCATCCCTTGTTTTTCTTTGTTGCAAGAAGAGAGGCCATAACATTTTTATTTGTTCGTACACAAAGGCATGTTCTTTCTATGGGAAGAAAGGCCATCAAGTGACGTCTTCTTGGGAGAAGCAAGAAATATTTGTTTCAGAGGAGGAATGGAAATAAGACTTATTCAATCCAAAAAAAAAACTCAGAGGCACATGGAGAGGAGTATGTCAGGTATTTTTTATAGTAACAACATGAATTAATTTCACCATTGCAAGTTAAGTGGATATTGGGAAGTGAAGTGTTGGAGAATTCACCTAGAAACTGCACAACAAAAAGGAGAGTGTGGAAAGTGAAGCCTAACAAATATGGAGAGATACCTTCATCTCCAATTCTAGGAGAAGAAGTTTTCCAACGAAAGATAGCAACTTAGGAGGTATGCATCACCATCAAAGAGGACAATGGGTGCATGCCAACCACTAAGGAAGTCACATTCCATTTGTTACCTACAGTATTCCAAAATAAGTTTTCCTTCATAAAGATGTGCTAAAGATTGATGCATGGAGGTCAATGACCTTGGAAGGAGGAGTTCTTGAGTACTCCATGACGTACTTTCAAGCATGTGTAGGCACCAAAGAGTTGTTTCCATGCTAGGAAGTAATTGATCCTAGCAAGAGAAGGCATGCCACAATTCCTTTTGAGGGACTGATACATAATGACATAACTTGTTGGGGTCACACTAAACATAGACCGAAATTTGACTTGGCTTCATTGGTTGTCATGAAGATCATCCATCACACAATCCAAATGAAGAAGGATGTCAATCCATTCTAACATAAACTCTATATAATGCATCCTTCTATTGAGCCTCAAGTCCATAAAGCATTGAAAAAAACTAGTGAAATTCATCTTTGTGTTGTCTTCCTAAACTCAAACAAAGCTTTCAAGAATGAAAACTATCCCATACCACACATGGAATAGATCCTGCAACTCATATCAGGATATGAAATTGTTAAGTACCAAAGACCCGAATACATAAACACCACAATAGATCCATAAAACAATATAGAAAAATATCCACTTTATTAATATGAAACCCTTAGGGTAAGGCAACACCATAAAATAGATTATATTAAGGAATCCACTCTTATTCACTTGCCTCTTCGAGGGGGAAACCTCTTAATGAGCTACCATTCCAAATCAATACTTTTTGACTTCTCATTACATTTTTTGAACCCCTTTTTATAGTGTTATCAACTACCTAAGAACATTCTAGAGGAGGAATATTCTAGAAGCATAACCTTCTAGTAAGTCCTCTTACATTTATTGCATTCACAATAGGCCTTATATATTAAAAGTGGCATTTATACATAATAATACTTATATACTATTATTCCCCTTGGGTAGCTCCCTAGGTACCCCATATTATTCCCCCTAGCTACACTACATTCCATGCCCCTTATGAAAGCATTGTCCTCAACACTTGTTATTAGGAAGTACAACCATATACTAGGGTCCCATGGATAAGTGTTGACTATAAGGCCTAACGTCACTGTAGTAGGCCGGAGAACTGGGGTCCCATGTAGAAGTGTTACCACCATGTTGAAGAAGTCCAAAATCCACTGTGAACCTGGGTCCAATTACTCATGTGAACTCCTTGTTGAAGATATCACAACTCAAGAGCTAGCTGAAAATTGTGCACCAAATGGTTACACTGAACATGTAGATCCAAATATGTAGATCTTGCCATATCAAAAAAATCATTTTCATAATGCACTAGTACCAAAGAATATAGAAAAATAATATTTAAAGAAGGCTCTTGACTACTCTCCATAATGTTCTCTACATAAGGTGAAGTAGAGTCATCAAATAAAAGATCAAAATAGTTATCATCCTAGAGATGACAATTGTCCATATACCAATCCTTACAATCAGACTCTAAATCATACCATGCATATTTGTCTTGATTACACGCTGTCATGACATGATTTTTGATGA
This sequence comes from Picea engelmannii, assembly GCA_009831015.1. Taxonomy (NCBI): domain Eukaryota; kingdom Viridiplantae; phylum Streptophyta; class Pinopsida; order Pinales; family Pinaceae; genus Picea; species Picea engelmannii. Next base: position 330,323 of record ML784307.1, read on the forward strand.
TCTAGAGTGCTTGAAAATTTTTAAATTTTGTCTGGATGGCTTGACTCTCCCATTGGACTTCATTCAGACCCATGAGGTTTTGAGAGCGAATATCCATTGGAAACACCACATAAATGTTGGTTGTGGAGCATGATTATATTCCTTATTCATAGGTCTTGTTTCAATTGCGTTTGGACCCTATTAATTGATGGGGGGGTGTTCCCCCCACATCTCTGATCTGAGGGGTCTAGGGGGGGGGGGAGAGAAAGTTTGGAGCCCTCCTGAAGAGAATTTTTTGGGAAAATTGCCTTGTGAAATATTGTAATTTCGTAGTCAATATGGATCATTAATTATAAGGTCACAGATCCGATGATAGAAGTTATGTTAGGGTTTTTTTCCCTAGAAGGAAACTCTCTTTTATGAGGGAATTGTATTGTAGTTGTGTATGTGTATGAATATTGTATTCTGAGAGAGGATATTGTGAGAGAAAGAAGATGAAGCTACAATGGGTGTGTTGTAGGTTGTATCCCTTCATTTTTTGGATAATAATAAAGGAAGGACATGGGAATTTCTTTGGTGGATGTAGCCCACATTGGGTGAACCACGTATATCTATGTCTCTATTGTATTGTGTATCTTTTTTATTTTGTTTTATTGTTCCACGATCCTATTTTTCTAACAACATAATATGCCAAAAGAAAGCTTTGAATATCCTATACCCAATGGAACTAGTCTAGTATCAATCTGAGCACCTTGTCAAAAGTTATGAGCTATGCAGTCACATCATCATCACAAAAAATCCCTGAAAATGGTTCATTTTAAATCAATGATATCTTCACTTCTAGAGCTCTGATTTTGACAATTTGTTTTAAATGGGATAATTTTGCAAGAGGAACTTAGATATGTAATTTTTTGCATAAAATTTGACATCAATTTCTACATAAATCAACAACATTGTGCGGTCTTCTGCGAAAAATCCTGAAAATTAATAGATTTTAAAATGTTAATAAATTCACTTCCCCGACTTCGTTTTGAACAATTTTTTTTTTCTTCTGAGAGGAACTCAAATCTACAACCATTTTCTACAAATTATTCACAAAAAAATATAGGAATTGTCTAGAGTTTCGTGGTCGTCTTTTTTTCTTCTTCGGAATATCTACAAAATAGAAAAAAAATTACCCCTTTTTTGTGGCTAAAGAAAGTTCTCTGATACCATTTGTTAAGTAAAAAAGACTTGAATACAAAAACACCATGATAGATTCATAGAACAATATAGAAAAATATACACTTTATTAATTGAAACCCTGTTAAGAACCAAATATCAATATAACATAGAAAAACCTCAGAGTAAGTACTCAGCACCTTGAAAAAGAGATAATTTCAGATAATAAGCCTCTTCGAAAAACCTCCTTTTATCCCACATAAATGTTCAAGTACAAGATGATTCAAAATGAAAATGTCTCCTTGGTATATATAGGAGACTAGGAGGTATAATTATAACTAATGGAATAAAGCCGACTTAAATAAAATAACATTACTAATGTAATATGCCCCAGTGAAGGGGTAATGAGCCAATATTAGGGCTTAACATGCCCCTCCCCTTGAGACAAGTGTTGTCCGCAACACTTGAGTAACTCTGGATGCTTCTGTATAAAAGACTCATCTTCCCAAGTGGAATCTCCAGTTGGTAGTTTCCTCCATTTAATGAGATACTCTGAAATGGATCTATTCCTCAGCTAGCGAATTCTTGTGTCAGTGATGGCTTCAGGATCCAATATGATTTTTCCTTCCTCATTAAGTTTTGTCAATATAGTTTGAACTGGGATCTTGTCACCTATAACCTTCTTTAAACATGAAACATGGAAAACTGGGTGTACATGTGAAGATGCAGGCAACTCCAATTTGTATGCCATAGTACCAATCTTTTGCAACACCTTATAAGGGACATAGTACTTTGGTGATAATTTATTATCCTTCTTGGCTTGCTTGAGGGACATCTGTTTATATGGTTGTAATCTTAAAAACACCCAATCCCCTACTTCAAAACTTCTCTCACTACGATATTGATCTGTTTGTTGTTTCATGCAATTTTGTGCCACGGTCAAATTGTCCTTTAAGATTTGGAGAACTTGTTGTTGATGCTCGATGTGATCTTCCACTACTTGAACCTTAGATTTTTCTTTTAGAGAAGAAGTGATGGAAGGAGGGTGGTATCCATAGAATTCCATAAATGGTGTCATTTTTGTTGTAGTATGAAAGGAAGTGTTATACCACCATTCTGCCAAGGGTAACCGTTTGAACCATTGTGTTTGGTTATCAGAGACAAAGCAACGAAGGTATCCTTCCAGACATTTTTTCACTATCTCGATTTGTCCATCAGATTGAGGATGATAGGATGAGCTATGAGCCAATTGAGTACCCAAACAAGAAAATAATTCTTTCCAAAAATGTCGAGTGAAGATGCGATCTCTGTCACTTACAATAATCTTTGGGCTACCATGTAGCTTTTGAACTGTCTCCATGAATGCAATGGCAACGGTACTAGCTTTGAAGGTATCAGAGAGTGCACAAAAGTGTGCATACTTGGTCAGTCTATCAACAATCACCATTATGCCACTCTTTCCTTCAGACTTCGGTAACCCTGTGATGAAATCCATAGAAACCTCCTCCCAACGCTGACTTGGAATGACTAATGGTTGTAAAATACCTGGGGTCTTAATTGTTTCCACCTTCTTTTGTTGGAAAATGAAACATCTTGCCACAAACCTTTGAACATCAGTTTTAAAGCCATCCCCAAAAAATCCTTCTTGACCCTATGGTAGGTTTTCAAAAATCCTAAGTGCCCTCCTACTAGAGAGGTGTGCAATTCCAATAGTACCTTTTGTTTGAGTTGGGAGTTCTTACATAAATATAAGCGATCTGTGTACCATAGTGAATCATTTTTCCATGTAAATGTATCTGATGCACTGGAATCTTGTTGCAACCTTTGAATGAGAGTCCACACTTTTTTGTCATTCTTCCATTCATCCCTTGCTTCTATTATCCAATATGGTTGGATGATTGAGATAGCACAGAGAAAGGCCTCAACATCTTCATCCTTTCTTGAGAGTGCATCTGCCATAACATTTTGCTTCCCCTTTTTATAGATGATTTCAAAATCATAACCCAATATCTTGGTTACCCATTTTTGTTGTTTTTCTGAAGATAGTCTTTGTTCCAAGAAGTATTTAAGACTATCATGATTTTTTTTGACCTTGAAGTGCCTACCTATTAGGTAAGGATTCCATTTCTTCAATGCATGTAGTATTGCCATCATTTCCTTCTCATAAATGGGTTTGCGTAAGTCCTTTCCCTTGAGTGGTCGACTTTCAAAATCCAGGGGCCTTCCTTCTTGCATTAGGACAACACCAATTCCATTTCCCAAGGAATCACATTCCACAATAAAGGTTTTTGTAAAGTCTGGAGTGGTTAAGATAGGAGCTTTGTACATCACCTCTTTAAGTTGTTCAAAATCTTTAGTTGCCTCTGGAGTCCATGAAAATTCATCCTTCTTAGTTAGTGTCATTAAAGGTGTTGTTATTCTTCCATAGTGTCAAACAAACTTGCGGTAGTAACTTGTCAAACCCAAAAATCCTCTAAGATTCTTAAATGTTTTGGGAATCAGCCAATCCATCATGGCATTAATCTTGTTAGGGTCTACCTTGACACCTTCATGAGATACAATATGACCCAAATACTCTACCTCCTTCACTCCAAAGAAACATTTGGATGGTTTGGCATATAGTTGTTTCTCCTTTAGTAGTTGTAGCAC
>ML784307.1:344668-366508 GCA_009831015.1 Picea engelmannii
TATGTCGGGAACATATCGTGACCGTCAGATTTCCTAACTACAAATGCATACTAATGCATACTAAAGAAACACACTTTTACCTAATGACATATTAGACCAAGTAGATCTTAACTAACTCCTAAGTGTCTAAATATCCTAACAATTGGTTGTATAATAGAAAGACGCTACAATGAAAGAACAAGAGGGATGCAAAAATGAACTTTCTATTTATACCAATGAAGCCCTTTATATTCCAGAACACTATAGAGTCATGGTACATTGATATGATATTTTTATACACTATAGAATGTGCCCAAGCCATATGAATTCATAAGACAAAAGGGAATTAAGGCTTAAATATTCTCAATGTAAATTGATTAATGCCATCCTTGTTTTGAAAAATTATGATGGAGTATTGTTAAGATGTCTAGAGAAGGGAAACACTGAAAATGTCCTAAAATATCTCGAAGATGGGTCAGTTGGAGTTCATTTTTCTAGATAAACCACAGCTCATAATGTCTTGAGACTGAGTACTATTGGCCTACTCTCTTCTGAGATGTGCACACTTATGTGAGACAATGTAAAACTTGTCAATTAAGTTCATGGAGACAGAAGAAAGCATCCATACCACTACAACCTATTACGATTAGAATACCCTATGTTGAGAAATAGGGCATCGATATCATAGGAGAGATAAATCCCCATTCATCTAAGTAGTATAAGTATATCTTAATTGTGACATGTTACTTTACCAGGCGATCTGAACCTATTTCTTTGACACAAGTAAACTAAAACCTGGTCATACAATTCTTAGAAGAGCATTTAATCACTACGTTTTGGGTCCCTCCTGTCATTGTGTTTAAAAATGTTGCTTATTTTTTGCATTGGATAAGGGAATCATTTTGAGATATTTGGCTAACTATTACCCACAAGGTAATAGAGTATCTTAGTTAACCAATAAAAATAGTATTCATATTATGAAGAAGACGATAACAAAGAATCATCGAAATTGGCACAATGCTTTGCCCCATATCCTCTGGGCTGATAGAGTTGCTCCTAAAGAAGCATTGGCTACCTCTCCTTACTTTTTGGTTTACCGAAAGGAAGCAATTATTCCAACCAATATTTTCTTTCCTTCATTACAGTTATCCTGTTAGGTACCAGATCTATTATAATAGCATAAGAAAAAATATTGTAGTGAATAATAGTGGGTTCAACAATAGAAAATAGAGATACTGTAGATAATAACAATAGAAAAACAAATAGATGGATTCCACAACACCAAAATAATACCTTTTTTCATAGGAAACAATGTTCACTTGCCTCTTCAAGGGGGAAACCTCCAACAGAGAAAATATTTATTACAATAATTCTCAAGACAAATCCCTCTCATACCTTCTACTCTTATTTATACTAATTATATCTCCTAAAGAACATTCTAGAGGAATATATTTCTAGAAGTGGAAGCTTCTATTAGGTATTCTTACATTAACTTTTTCATATTTATTAAATAGGCCTTATTAACTAGTATCAACCTTTATTACATGGAAATATATTATTATACCTACATGAGAAGTTAAGGGGTTAGGTCCCTAACATTCCCTCCCCCTTGAAGAATAGCCTTGAGATCTATTATAATAGAAAAAGCAGAAATATTGCAATGAATAATAGTGGATTCAACAACCGAAAATAGATATACTACAAAGAATAACAATGAAATAACAAATAAATGGCTTCCATAACACCAAAATAATACCTTTATTGATAGGAAACATTGTTCACTTGCCACTTCAAGGGGGAAACCTCCAATAGAGAAGAGATCTATTACAATAATTCTCAAGACAAATCCCTCTCACACCTTCTACTCTTATTTATACTAATTTTATCTTCTAAAGAACATTATAAAGGAAGATATTTCTAGAAGAGGATGTGGTGCATACCCCCATCCTCTCCAAGGGCTACGCAACCTCCTGGTCTAGTATCTTCTCAAGACTGAACTGAAAGTCTTCGATTCCCTGCTGGAATCTCTCAGAAAACAATCCACAGGTCTTTGCAAAACTCCACTCGCGTGCACAAGCACTAAGCGCGAGTCTTCTCCACGTTACCATGCCTTGTGACCACATGTTTATCCATAAAGGTGCATCGCAATTTCATGTATCGGTTGTTATCACTCCAAGAAACTCCTTTGGGTTGTAAGCTAAGGATGCTTGGTAACTTAGAAATAATGGTTTTTTGGTATTTTATAGGTGGATCAATGAGATAACAAATCATAACTTGAGTACTCAGACCATAAATGGGTAATCAAATGAACAGAGCTCTCATAAAAAAATAATCAGATGGCAAATATTAAGTGAGTGAGAAGACAGAGCTAACAAGCCAAATACATTCTGTAGGGCTTATTAAGCAATTTTAAGTAAATTATGAGCTGACTGGTGAGATGACAGTCACTGCAGCTAAAACAATTTACATAAAACAGAGAGAGACAGGTGAGGAATCTGATATTGTAGAAGAGAGAAATCTATCTTTGTATTATCCCTCAAGTCTTCTTACAATCATAGTATAACAAGTATCTGAAATCGAACCTCTCTCATTCATCTTCCTTCTATAGATTTATAGCTTAACAATTTAGTTATCAGATCCTAAAACTATGGATCTGAATTTCTAGAAATAGTAAACAAACAACATTTACAAAGGAATAGGAATAGATCCTCAAAAATAAGGTAAATATTTATCTGTTGGCCCTCAAAATGTGGTTGAAATCTGATGATGTGTAGCTCAGCCTCCCAAGGCTCTTTGGTTTGATAATATGATAATGAAATTCGAATTATGTTATGTGATGTGGCCCCCAAAACCCTGAAATTCTGCCTCTTTTAAAGATGGTAAATGACATTTGTACACCTTTTATTCTCTTCATTTTCCAAAAGTGGCTAGTTAGATAGATTTGATAATTCATTAATAAAGCCTTAGAAGAGGTTTCAATTCATTCTTATGCAAAAATTTATGATCTGGGTGAAAACCGTAACATTCTGGCCGTGACAGGCTTTCACCAGCTTATTTATCGACAAATCCACTCCTAAGTTGGTGAAAGGCGGCACTTTCACCAGCTAACTAGCAAAATTTTCGGCGAATTAGCTTGTGAAAAGAGCAGATTTTTCAAAATCAAATTTTTCGGTCATAGAAAATCCATTTTTCATGCCTGAATAGTCGATCGACATCTAGAAATCCTAATATTTCCAATGGTGTTTTCAAATCTTCATTTGGAGCTCGGGAAGGGATTGAAAAGTGCCCTGCAATTTTAAGGATTATTCTTTCAAAAATGCCAATGCATTTTTGATCGCTAACAGGAAGGACAGACGGTCCAATTATTTTCTCAACAAAGAGCCACTGCATCTTCTTGCCATTTGCAATTCAAAACCCCAAACGATTCTGCACACCAAACACTGCGATATTCTATTTGGGCCGAGGTCTTGTGCTGGTGAAAATACTCGGTTCTGTTTTTCAACATTGAAAACTTACCATACAATTGTGGGTGATGTGTGTTGGGGAAATGATGTGGCGATTTGATGTCACCAGCCATGTAGTATTGTTCCTGTACCTGGGATGATGGGTTCAAATTTTCCATTTTCGATGCCATGATTGTGAAGCATGCGTTACTGAACGAGATCCGCTTTGCAATCTGATTTAGACATGCAACTTGAGTTTCCCTGATTGTCCGCTTTCACCAGCGCATCATTCTTGATTGCATGACGTGGGCTGAACATATCATCATTTGATTTTTTACAACGTGGATAAAACACATGTTATCTCCGCTTTCACCAGCGTGCAACCTGTTGAAAACTTCCGCTTTCACCAGCGCACAACCTGTGAGAAATGCTCCTTAGCTGTTGAAAGTCACCACTTTCACCAGCGCATACCCCATGAGAAACGCTCTTTGGATGTTTGAAAATCCCTGCTTTCACCAGCTAACGACCTGTGAGAAATACTCCTTAGTTGTTGAAAGTCGCCACTTTCACCAGCTAACCATCATATTTTAAGCACACGTTAGCTGTTGAAAACATTTTATGAAAATTTTAAAGAGAAGACCTTTATGGGTCATCTTATTTCTAAGACAAAAATCAAAAGCTAAGTCTTGTAGCTAGAAAAACTCAAAACCAATTTGAGAAAACTACCAATAGCCATGCTATCAACCATAAAATGCAACCATGGTGACGGATTCATTTTGGGAGCTAACATTTGGCTCCAACTGGGATGGAGACCTCCCTGCGAGGTTTCCAAGAACCTAGTAGTTTTAGTAGCCTTTAGCATTGGGCATGGAGTCATATAGCCTGTGCAACTATTATTTAGCAAACCTGTAGTCTGACTGTAGCTTGCCTGTAACCTGCCTGTGACCTGTCCTGCTTATTCATGAAATCAACAACTGAAAAAGATCTCATTTGCTCGTATGGAAAGCTTATTCCTCTGCCTACTCCTATACTAACCAGTAGAGGCAGATTTATCAAGTAAGATGGAATTTCCAATGCATCCAAATCATAAACTAATTTACTATTAAAATCCTTGATCTTGACCTGAACAATAATGGAAGAGATATCATGCAGAAGAGAGATTTGAACAAATGATAAAGACAATCTTCTTCTGATAGAAAATGTTTAACATCTATGCTGCTCATAGACTCCAAATAGTCAGCAAAAGGGTCATCAAATTCATAAAACAACACCTCTTTGGACTACTGAAAAATGCCTTTACTAATCTCATTGTTGAATGCAGGCTTCTCAAAATCCATTGGAAAAACATATACGATAGACTGCTACTCCAGACTGTTTAGTTCCTTGCCTTCTTCTTGATATCTACTACGAAATTCCCGTTGCTGCAAATCTGAAATTTGATGGTTGCCCTTAGCATTTGCTGCAAATCCGAAACTGACGCCCATAAACATTGGCAAACTAAGGAAATCTGAAATCTTCAGGTTTTCTAAAAAGTATAAGTCCATGAAAACTGCTACTGGATCCTGAAAAGGAAAATAAGTAACATGCTGCTCCTCGGAAAATAGCTGCACATCTATGGCAGCCTCTTGCTCAATCATGGTTGTTCCTTTGCTGGAAAACTAATCACCTTCTTGTTCCCTTGATCTCAGATTTTGATCATCAATCATCACAACTTCCTCTTCAGAAAAGTTCTCAGAAGATGATGATAAGACAATATTAAAATCATATGAACAAGGATCAGTTAAAAACATATAATTTCCTATGTAATCATCAGTCATCATAGGCTCTTCCTAATTTACAAACTGATCATAAGCTTCACATGCATACCTGTCTCTAGAATACTCAGCCAACACTAAAAAATCTAATTCTGAATCTGACATGTACTCACCTTCAAGATGTTCTTCCTTATCTGCTTCATACTCACTACTTTCTTTCTCTGAATCTGAAATGTACTCACCTTCAGGCTGTTGTTCCTTATCTGCTTCATACTCACTACTTTTTTTCTCTGAATCTAAAATGTACTGACAGTTTACTTGCTCATGCACTTGCAAATTTTCAAAGAAATCTCTATCTCATATCCTTCTGGAAGCATGAATGTTCTCCTCCACCTCTCGAGCATCTTTAAACAACTGGATTAAGGATGGAGACTTCCGTTCTAACAGAAGAAGGGAAAGTTATGAATGGAGACCTATAATATAATATATCATGGAAAATGTCTCTGTAGGCTGGACCTCCAAAGGTATGTCATGATAAATACGGTAAAACCTTCTATTAAAAATAGGCAAGGCTTCATCTTGCTCTCGTTTCAAAGCATAGAAATCAGCGAGGTAATAATCTAAAGATTTGTATTCGCCCCAATACTTTAGGAAAGCATTAGAGAACTCAATCCAAGAGCCAATTGAATCAGCTCTCAGACCCCTAAACCATGCAACAACATCTCTGATTAGAGATTTAGAGAAAAATCTCATGATTACATCTTCGTGAACAATCTAAAAATGATCAACAAAATCCTCAAATTATTCCAAATGCCTCTTAGCTGAAACTTGTTTCTCTTCGGAAAAACAAGGAAGATATTCATAATAGTCAAGAGGATAAGGATGAAGGGGATGGGGCAATTTTAAAGGCCTAAACATTTTCATCCTAATATTGGTTTGAAAGGCAGGGGGCTGCTCGTAAGGGATACAATGTTGATGAAAAGGTTCATCAGTAGTAACAACAGGCACTGAAGTCTAAGTATACTTGGAGTCAATTTCAATTTCGACAAAGTCGGAAAAGTGATCAAATGCAAGAGGAATTGGAATACAGGACTCATTTTTAAGAGCAAGTTGTGATGAGGATATCAAATCAACATCTATAGCACAAGGTTGCGGAGTCTTTGTTTCTTCTAAAGATGGATAGATGAAAACGAGATGGTAGTCTTCTGAATATACAAAACAAAAAATGATTCTCTTTACATGTAAAGGGAATAACATGAAAGAGTTAATAAAAAACAACAATAATTCATGAAGCAGACTGATAAACTGATATCTGGATTTAAAGTGCAGCCTCTTCATCTCTTGTTAAATGGATCCTCCCAGTGGAGTCTTATTCAAACTCAGATGGATCAGGGAAAGAACAAGCCTTTGCAAATCTACCCTAACAGCTGGATTAGATTTCCTCACCTTTCACAAATGGTCTTTTAGGACACTCTTTTCAACAAGCAGACTAGTAAGGATATAGATATTCTTCTCTATTTGTGAAGGATGGAAAAAGAGGAGTAGTTCTCTCCTAAGGACAACTTGTAAGAATTCTTTCCTTGGGTTATACACAATGTCGAACTCAGAAATCAAATTTGTAATTTCAGAAACTAATGGAGGTTGTCATCCTTCAGGTTTTCCGTTTCAATTTCAGATTTCTGAAAACATGAAGATTCAGAAAAATAGGCTTAATAGAAGATGGTCTAGATACAAATAAGAAACAGTACCTCTTGAATTCCCTGAGTTAGATAATGTGTAGATCTAAAAATTTGTTTCTGTAAGGCTCGTCTCCTTCTGATGATCTTTTCTGGATCTGTCATAGGTATTCAATGGAGTCACCACTGAATTCGTTCTTCATGGAGTCGCCAAATAGATGATTACAACCAAATGATGTCCAGACTTTGTCTATCATCAAAGTTGGATCTTGTCGTCTCCCAAGGAAGTTGAGCTTCAATCTCCTGTCCCCGACAACAACGCCAATTTGTTATCACTCCAAGAAACTCCTTAGGGTTGTAAGCTAAGGATGCTTGGTAACTTAGAAATAATGGTTTTTTGGTATTTTATAGGTGGATCAATGAGATAACAAATCATAACTTGAGTACTCAGACCATAAATGGGTAATCAAATGAACAGAGCTCTCATAAAACAATAATCAGATGGAAAATCTTAAGTGAGTGATAATATGGAGCTAACAAGCCAAATACAATCTTTAGGGCTTATTAAACTATGTAAAACAATTTTAAGTAAATTATGAGTTGACTGGTGAGATGACAATCATTGCAGCTAAAACAATTTACATAAAACAGAGAGAGACAGGTGAGGAATATGATATTGTAGAAGAGAGAAATCTATCTTTGTATTATCCCTCAAGTATGCTTACAATCATAGTATAACAAGTATCTGAAATTGAATCTCTCTCATTCATCTTCCTTCTATAGATTTATAGCTTAACAATTTAGTTATCAGATCCTAAAACTATGGATTTGAATTTCTAGAAATAGTAAACAAACAACATTTACAAAGGAATAGGAATAGATCCTCAAAATAAGGTAAATCTTTATATGTTGGCCCTCAAAATGTGGTTGAAATATGATGATGTGTAGCTCAGCCTCCCAAGGCTCTCTGGTTTGATAATCTGATAATGAAATTCGAATTATGTGATGTGGCTCCCAAAACCTTGAAATTCTTCCTCTTTTAAAGATGGTAAATGACATTTGTACACCTTTTCTTCTCTTCATTTTCCAAAAGTGGCTGATTAGATAGATTTGATAATTCATTAATAAAGCCTTAGAAGAGGTTTCAATTCATTCTTATGCAAAAACTTACGATCTGGGCGAAAACTATAACATTCTAGTCATGACAGGCTTTCACCAGCTTATTTACCGACAAATCCGCTCCTAAGCTGGTGAAAGGCGGCGCTTTCACCAGCTAACTAGCAAAATTTTCGGCGAATTAGTTGGTGAAAAGAGCAGATTTTTCAAAATCAAATTTCTCAGTCACAGAAAATCCGTTTTTCATGCCTGAATAGTCGATCGACATCTAGAAATCCTAAGCTTTCCAATGGTGTTTTCAAATCTTCATTTGGAGCTTGGGATGGGATTGAAAAGTTCCCTGCAAGTTTAAGCATCATTCTTTCAAAAATGCCAGTGCATTTTTTATCGCTAACAGGAAGGACAGACAATCCAATTCTTTTCTCAACAAAGAGCCACTGTGTCTTCTTTCCATTTGCAATTAAAAATTCCAAATGATTCTACACACCAAACACTGCGATATGCTATTTGGGCCGAGGTCTTATACTGGTGAAAATACTCGGTTCTATTTTTCAACATTGAAAACTTACCATACAATTGTGGGTGATGTGTGTTGGGGAAATGATGTAGCGATTTGATGTCACCAGCCATGTATTACTGTTCCTATACCTGGGATGATGGGTTCAAATTTTCCATTTTTGACGCCATGATTGGGAAGCATGCATTACTGAACGAGATCCACTTTGTAATCCGATTTAGACATGCAACTTGAGTTTCCCTGATTGTCCGCTTTCACCAGCGCATCATTCTTGATTGCATGACATGGGTTGAACATATCATCATTAGATTTTTTACAATGTGGATAAAATGCACGTGATCTCCGCTTTCACCAGCGCACAACCCATTGAAAACTACCACTTTCACCACGCACAACCTGTGAGAAATGCTCCTTAGCTGTTGAAAGTCACCACTTTCACCAGCGCACACCCTGTGAGAAACACTCTTTGGATGTTTTAAAATCCCTGCTTTCACCAGCTAACGACCTGTGAGAAATTCTCCTTAGCTGTTGAAAGTTGATACTTTCACCAGCTAACCATCATCTTTTAAGCAAGCGTTAGCTATTGAAAACATTTTATGAAAATTTTAAAGAGAAGACCTTTATGGGTCATCTTATTTCTAAGACAAAAATCAAAAGCTAAGTCTTGCAGCTAGAAAAACTCAAAACCAATTTGAGAAAACTACCAATAGCCATGTTATCAACCACAAAATGCAACCATGGTGATGGATTCATTTTGGGAGCTAACATCGACTATATGAGTCAACCGAATCTCTATCCTTCGAACTCCCAAGTCCCAAAATTCTGACAAGGGCCTAGCCCATGCTATCTCCTCCCTTATGCTTCATCCATATGACCCTTCGCTATGACCTAGGGCCATTCCTTCCAAGCTCGTTGGGTTTTCTCATATCGAGAACTCCCAATGTGATTCACCTCCGTTCTCTCTATCCTCCGATACCTGAAATTGCAAAATCTTTGGATCATATCAATGGTCCACACTAGCTCTCCAGCCAATGACTGCAATCAAATCGAGATTTCGCATTCTGTGAGTTTTCACAACTCCACCCTTTGACCTTTTCACTCTGCGAGTCAGCGAAATGATGATCTCTTACCACGTGTCCCCTTTCAATGGACGGTCTCGATGATTTTGGGATTTTGCATTTCAGGGTTTCACAAATTTCACTTTGCTTCTTCCAAATCCTTCAGTTTTGCGAAATTTCGATAACTCCTCGCAACTAACCAGTGCACCACTTTTCCAAGATGTAACGGCTTGAAAGATTTTGGCTCCTCCTGAATGGATATTGACCCTCTATCTTATCCAATCTTTGAAATTCTTTTCTGAAGGATTTCTTCCACTCAATCCTCTATACTTGTTCTTTCTTCAAACTTTAATTTTCTGTGCTCCACCTTTGAACACTTCAACTCTTCAAACTTAGAAGTTTTTCTAAGTGTTTCCTCTTGAGACTTAAAAACCACTACTCCTCCTGAGCTTCTGGTAAATTAAACTTGACCTCAGCCCTACGCACACTTTCACTCTGCATATTCTTCAAAAGACTTTTTGATGCCCTCCTGGTATACTCTGCACTCAACCTCCTGAGATTTCAAAATTTAACACAAGTTTGTTTCTATACGCACTCCTTGTGCTCAATATGCACTTTCCGCATATGAAATTTCCCTGCTATCTCTTCTGATGTTTAATTTGAAAAAGACTTCTTCACATGCACTTCTTGTGCTCTGCATGCACTCCTTGCATAATATTACAAAAGAGAAACAATTGAACTCATTCACTGATTCATTCATTCACTATGAACATCATACATTCATAAACATATAACAACACATTCAAACTGTAAACAATATTAACACTGTATATTTGGGTCAATTTCCTCTGCTCTATTCATTTCAGAAGAAAACATAATTACAGTAGTCATCTCCTTCACAACTATTACAATGAAAACTTGTCTAAGGACCCCGAGCTTCCTCGCCCTTCTTCCTTCTATCTAAATCATATTACCTTCTATTCAAGTTGTTACCTACTCAATTGAATTAATGCAACCTAATGACTAATACGGGCAATTATCCTACACCTTTAATACATTACAGTCGTGTAAAGGATTTACAATTGTTTCGTCCTTTCAAATGGTGGCCTGACTTTACATACAACTAATTAATTAATGAGAAAATCAAAAACATCTTCACATCGCTACCAAGTTGGTTAAAGGTCAGTTTGACTCCTTCGATGTGTTGAGGTGTCAATTTTGATTCCAATTCCACTTCCTTCTGATCTGATTTTGATGCTTCTACATCATACTCCTCTATCCAAAATATTCATGGATTCCTGTCCATGAGCTCTCACATTGTTTTTCCATGCTTCAAAATATCAAGTTCAGTTACCCAACTTGAGTCTTCTACTGGGTGATCCTTCCATTTTACCAAATATTCAGGATACATCTTTCTTCTAGATTTCCTTCCAATTCTTTGTTCTTAAATTTTCTCCATCTGAGGTTTTTCTACTATAGGCATCTGTTCTTCCCACTAAATCTCTTCTTGATCATCCAATTCTCTTGTGTCATCTCTGTTATAAGGATACAAATTTGCAACATTGAATATCGGTGATATCCCAACATTGTTTAACAACTCAATTTCATAAGCATTTGCTACAAAGTTTGTAAGGATCATGCATGGTTCTATCTTCTTCATCTTCAACTTATTATATGTTCCTCTTGGAAACCTCTCCTTTCTCAAATGAGATAAAAATTCATCTCCTACTTCAAATTGAACTTCCCTTTTTTTCTGATTAACTTTGTCCTTATACTTTTGATTACTATCATGTATCTGCCTCCTAATTTGATCATGAAGTCTTTTCATTTATGTAGCAAAATCTTCTTCTCCAGTGCTCCTGAATTCATCTTGTTTCAATTCTCTCAATTTTGCAACCCCTCTTGGTTTTCTTCCATATACTATCTCAAATGGACTTTTTCCAGTGCTCCTGTTAACTGAATTGTTAAATGTAAATTTTGCCTTTGCCAGAATCTGATCCCACTGATGACCTTGTTCAATGACTAAACTCCTTAACAAATTTCCTAGACTCATGTTCACCACTTCAGTATGTCCGTCTGTCTGAGGGTGATATGTTGAACTAAAAGATAAGTTAGTTCCTAGCCTCCTCCATAAATTCCTCCAAAAGTGTCCCACAAACTTAGTGTCCCTATCTGAAACTATGCTTCTAGGCAATCCATGTAATCTCACAACTTCTCTTAAAAAAAAATTGGCTATGTGTGTAGCATCATTTGTTTTCTGGCATGGTATGAAATGTTCCATATTAGAAAATCTATTGACCACAACAAATATGGAATCACTTCCCTTCTGGGTTCTAGGTAATCCCAGTACAAAATACATACTAATTGCATCCCAAGGCCTTTCTGGAATAGGAAATGGTTGACACAAACCAGTGCTTTGTATCTTCCCTTTTGCATGTTGAAAAATCTTGCATCGGTCTACAAATTTCTTCACATCTGCCCTCATACCTAGCCAATAATACAAACTATTCAACTATGCAAATTTTTTGTCATGACCAAAATGCCTGGCTAAACCTCCACTATGTTTTTCTTTCAACAAATTATCCCTCATTGAACATATTGGTATGCACAATTGGCTTTCTTTAAACAAAAATCCATCCTGGATAAAATATTTTGACCATGAGTTGTTATCCCTCAACAAAGGATTTTCATATGCTTCATAAGCCTCCTTAAAATCTAGATCTTCCTGATACATTTCCTTAAGGTGCTCAAACCCTAAGGTCTTCACTTGAAATTTCTGTATAACCAAACTATTCCTTCTCAAAGCATCTGCAACTTTGTTAGCACTTCCAGAAATATGTTTAATGACAAAAGTAAAATTTTTCATAAATTCCACCCATTTAGCATGTCTTTGATTCAAGTTCTCTTACCTAGTAATAAATTGTAAATCTTGATTATCACTATACAAGACAAACTCTTTTGGAATTAAATAATGCCTCCATTTTTTCAAAGCTTGAATCACTGCATAAAACTCCTTGTCATATGTAGAATATTTCTCCTTAGCATCATTCAAATTCTCACTGAAATAAGCAACTGGCCTATTATCTTGACTCAAAACTGATCCAATGGCTATTCCACTTGCATCACAACTCACCTGAAATGTCTTTCCAAACTCTGGTAAAACCAGAATTGGTTGTTCTGTTATCTTCTTTTTCAACACTCTGAAGCTTTTCTTAGCCTCCTCTATCCAATTAAAAGACTTATGTTTCTTCTTCATAGTGTCCATCATGGGTTCACATATACCACTAAAATTTCTGATAAACTTTCTATAAAAACTTGCTAAACCATGGAAACTCCTCACCTCAAATATGCTCCTGGGTGACAACCATTCTTTGATTGATCTCACATTTTCCAGATCCATCTTCAATTCATTTGAAGAGATCACAAAACCCAAATATATGAGCTCTGTCTTCATAAAATAACTTTTCTTCAAGTTTATTAACATTTTTTCTTGCTGCAATCTCCTCATCACTAATGTCAAGTGATTTAAATGTTCTTCCTCAGTTTTGCTGAAAACTAATATATCATTCAGATATACAATGACAAATTTACCTATGGCGTCCTTCAGTACTTCATTCATCAACCTAATAAATGTACTTGGATCATTTTTCAATCCAAATGGCATGACTAGCCATTCAAACAAACATTCATTTGTCTTGAATGTTGTTTTCCATTCATCTCCCTCTCTCATTATTATCTGATGATATCCACTCTTCAAGTCTATTTTTGAAAAATAGCTTGCTCTGCTTAAACAATCCATCAATTCATCCATCCTGGGTAAAGGAAATATATACCTGATGGTGATCTTTTTGATAGCTCTAGAATCTGTACACATTCTCCATCCTCCATCCTTCTTTGGACTCAATACAGCTGGCACTGCACATGGGCTTAGACTTTTCCGGACTAAACCTTTATCCAACAAGTCCTGAACTTGCTTCTTAAATTCTTCATTCTCTCAAGGTTTCAACCTATACACTGCTTTATTTGGTAAACTAGCTCCTGGAATCAAGTCAACATGGTGGCTAATGTTCCTAATAGGTGGTAATGAATGAGGCAACGCATCCACTACTATGTCAGCAAAGTTCTCCAACAATTCTTGGATTTATACAGCTAAATCATCCACAGAAGTATTGGTGAGGATAACTCTCAGCTTCCTTACTACAAAAAATTGCATTTATTGACCTTTCTTGATCTTTCTTGATCTTCTTAAAGAGTTCCTTCCCACTCATGAGAAGTATTCTTGTGTTGACATATTCCTTTTCTTTCTTCTCCTCAATTGGCAATAACATGTGGGTTCTACCATTCTTTTCTAGAGTATAAGTATTTTTTCTCCCATCATGAATAAAATTCCTATCAAACTGCCATGGTCTTCCCAACAAAATATGGTAAACATCCATGGGAATCACATCACACAAAATATCATATTTATAACCTCCTATTTTAAATTCAACTTTGCATTGTTGACTTACCATTATTTGATGTCCTTTCTGCAACCATGATACTTTGTATGGACTTGGGTGTGAAGTTGTCTCCAACTTCAGATTCTCCACCATTTATGTAGATACTAAATTATTAGTACTCCCACTGTCTATAATCATCTTACAAACCTTTTCCTTTGTCTTACCAACAGTCTTGAACAACCTTATTCGCTGAAATGGGTCTTCTGTTTCTTTTTCTAGCTTTAGAAAAACCTTCCTCATCATAAGATTTTTTCCTCCTTCTGTTTCCTCTACTTCCACATTCTTCTAGGCTTCAGAAATGTGTGCTTCTCCTCATTCTTCTCTCTTCTTCTCGGGACATTCCCAAGACATATGCCTTGTCTTTACATAGACATAACATTTAACTCCACCTCCTCTACTTCTTCTTCTTCCTCGAGGAAAATAATTTCTTCCACTAAATGGTCTTCTTTGAGAACTTCCTCCTCTTTCAAAGAGACCATATGATTTCTCATTCTCATCCTTAGATTTCGATGCCTTATTATAGACAACTCCTTTACCTTTGTTTAAGCCTCTGCTTCTGTTCCATTGACTCTGGTTTCTTGCCAACTTTTCTTCTGCCTTCAGTGCAATCTGATAAGAATCTTCCACTGTCCTCACAGTCATCATGTTGATTTCATCCTGAATTTGATACCTCAAACCATTCATATACCTGGAAAAATTTTCATCATCCTTCTCTCTTTGTCCAGTCCTAATATTCATCCTATATAATTCTTTTGTATACTCTTTCACTGTCATACCCCTCTGTCTTAGGTTATGCAATTTTATGAACAACTCTATCTGATAATCCCTAGGTATGAATTTGTCCTTCAGTTTGGCTAACATCCTATCTCAATTCTTTATCTTTTTTTTCCTTTTCTCCTCCTTTCTTCCTACAGTTCATCCCACCACAGTGTTGCATGCCCCTTTAAACTCGTCACAACATGTCTCACCTTCCTTTCTTCGTCGACATATTCATAGTCGAAATACTTGTCCATGGACCTTATCCAGTCCAAAAACTCTTTGACATCCAAGTTACCTTTGTACATTGGGACATCTATCTTTGCTCTGGCTCCCAACTTCATAACAACCTTCAAGAAGCATTCGTCTCCCGCATCTTCCCCTATAGATTCTTCAACTTCTATTTCTTCACTCTCTGTATCACTAATGTTTCTAGTGGTAGATGTTCTCCTTTGCATTTCTTCCATCACTTCCAACCTTGTGGGAAGTTCTCTCACTTCTCTTCCTACAACATGGTTTTCTATATGTGGTCTTGTGTGTACCCTCTATGGCATGACTACGGCCGTTTCCAACACACTGAGTTCAACTTCAAATCTTTTTCAGGCTCTAATACCACTTGGTGAAGACCCCCCTCCTCTCCAAGGGCTGTGCAACCTCTCGGTCTCGGATCTTCTCAAGACTGAACTGAAATAGTCTTTGATTCCATGGTGTAACCTCTCAGAAAACAATCCAAAGGTCTTTGCAAAACTCCACTCGCATGCACAAGCACTAAGTGCAATTATTCTCCATGTGACCATGCCTTGTGACCACACGCTTATTCGAAAAGGTGTGTCGTGATTTCACGTATTGGCTATATGAGTCAACTGAATCACTGTCCTTCGAACTCCTGAGTCCTGAAATTCTGACAAGGGCCTAGCACATGATAGCTCCTCCCTTATCCTTCATCCATATGACCCTTCGCTATGACTTGGGGCCAATCCTTTTGAGTGCATCAGGATTTCGCGTATCAGGAACTCCCGATGTGATTCACCTCCCTTCTCCCCATCCTTTGATACCTGAAATTGAAAAATCCTTGGATCAGATCAATGGTCCACACTAGCTCTCCAACCAACGACTGCGATCAAATCGTGATTTTACGTTTCACAAGTTTTCACAACTCCACCCTTTTACCTTTTCACTCTGTGAGTCAACGAAATGTTGATCTCTTGCTATGTGTCCCCTTTCAATGGACGGTTCTGATGATTTTGGGATTTCATGTTTCGGGGTTTCACGAAGTTTACTTTACTTCTTCCAAATCCTTTGGTTTTGCAAAATTCCAATAACTCCTCGCAACTAACCAATGCACCAATTCTCCAAGATCTAATGGCTTGAAATATTTCCACTCCACCTGAATGGATCTTGACCCTCGATCTTATCCAATCTTCAAAATTATTTTCCGAAGGATTTCTCCCACTCAATCCTCCATACTTGTTCTTTATTTGAACTTCAATTTTTTGTGCTCCACCTTTGAACACTTCAACTCTTCAAATTTAGAATTTTTTCTAAGTTTTTCCTCTCAAGAATTAAAAACCACTACTCCTCCTGAGATTCTAGTAAATGAAACTTGACCTTGGCCCTGTGCACACTTGCACTCTACTTCTTCTTCAAAATACTTTCTGATGCCCTCCTAGGATACTCTGCGCTCAACCTCCTGATCTTTCAAACTTTAACGCAAGTTTGTTTCTATATGCACTCCTTGCGCTCAATATGCACTCTCTACATAAGAAATTTCCCCACTATCTCTTATGAGGTTTAAGTCAAAAAAGAATTCTTCACATGCACTTCTTGCACTATGAATTCACTCCTTGCATAATCTTATAGAAGAGAAATGATTTAACTCATTCACTTATTCATTCATTCACTATGAACATCATACATTCACAAACAAATAACAACACAGTCAAACTGTAAACAATATTAACACTGTGTATTTGGGTCAATTTCCTCTTCTCTATTCATTTAAGAAGAAAACATAATTACAGTAGTTATCTCCTTCATCACTATTACAATGAAAACTTGTCTAAGGACCCTGAGCTTCCTTGCCCTTCTTCCTTCCATCTAAATCCTATTACCTTCTATTCAAGCGATTACCTACTCAATTGAATTAGTACAACCTATTGACTAATACAGGAAATTATCCTACACCTGTAATACATTACAGTTGTGTAAAGGATTTACAATTGTTCTATCCTTTCAAATGGTGGCTTGAATTTACATACAACTAATTAATTAGTGAGAAAATCAAAAATATCTTCACACTGCTACCAAGCTGGTTAAAGGTCGGTTTGGCTCCTTCGATGTGTTGAGGTGTCAATTCTGATTCCACGTCCACTTCCTTTTGATGTGATTGTGATGCTCTTGCATCATGATGCTTCTATTAAGTCTTCTTACATTGACTTATTCATATTTATTAAATAGGACTTATTAACTAGTATCAACCTTTATTACATGGAAATATATTATTCTACCTACATGATAAGTTAGGGGGTTAGGTCCTTAATATGTCTCAGGATTCAAGGGGTCAACCTTCTTCCCTCCTTCAAAATAGAATTGACACTTTAATCATGTTAGGGGAAGAAAGGGAAAAGGCCAAACACAAGTTTGCATATCACCGAAAAATCATGAAAACATGGTTTGATAAGAATAAGGTTGGTGATAATATTAATAAGTGAAAAATATCACTCTACAGATAGGGTTTTCTGTAGTTGAGCTCTTCATGGTGCATCTATGAAGCATGGCCTCGGGATCAGGAGGAGGATCCCCCCCATCAGCACCTCCACTGCCTAACATAGTTGTGTTTCAATCTTTGATCACATCCTACATGAAGTCTGTGAATCATGTTCCCCCTCATTTTGTGAAAAAGATAGATGAAATCCTGAAGGTCCATGTGCACTACTCTTTATCTCGGCCTTATACTCTGTGTTTGGTGGAAAAAATCCTTATAGGTAAGTTCATGAGTCTATGGCCCTCTCCTAGGGCTATGAATAAATGGTTGGATATGAACTAGAGGAAAGAAACACAAGGTCAAATGTATTATGCCTTCTGTGGCAAGGGTTTCTTTGTTTTCGTATTTGAAAATAAAGTAGATCGTGATATTATCTTTCGAAGTGGACCTTATTTTATGGGTTCAATGGGTATGTATTCGAATAAATGGATGCTTGATTTTGGTCTATAGAATGATATCCTTTTTGTAGTCCCAATCTGGTTTCGCCTTCCCTTCCTTACTATGCATTTTTGGAATGATGAAACCCTATGCAACATAGGAAATATGTCGGGTAAGTATATCGATCAAGCTGAACCACGATATGGTCTCCAAGCATGTGCAAGATTTTGTGTTGAATTGGATATGGAGAAAGGGTTTCCTAAAGCTATTCAACTAACCCATGACAAATGGTCATAGATACAAAAGGATGGATTATGAGTAGTTTCCATTTAAATGTAAATCTTGTCATGAATATGGTCATTTTGCAAAGAATTTCCCACAAAATAAACCAGATCCTTCATAAGAAAGGGCTTAGGAGAAATGGAAACAACCAAAAAGGAAGAAGGTTGTTAGGAAATTATGAGGTCGTGGCCAACCCGACTCATGGAAATCCAACTACTAGAAAAATCCTAGCTCGCCCCTCTTCAAGGATTCTAAAAATTCCAGGGAAAGGAAACCAGGAAGGTTTGGGTGAAGAATCAAATTTGAAAGTCTCACAAACTGGATATCCTTCTCAAGAAAATATGGAAGATCTGATCTTAGCTATGGATCTGATTGATTTTCCCCAAATCAAAGGTAAATATACATGGAATAATAGGAGAGTCGATCCTGGTCACATTGTGGCTAGGATGGATCGTTTTCTTCTCAGTATTTCCTTTATGTCTCTCCCCAAATCCTTTTCTTCTTCCATAACTCATTGTGCTTGTTCTGATCATCATCCTACTTCTCTATGTTTTGAAAAGGAATAAAACTTGAGGCCTATTCCCTTTAAATTTAATCCCCTTTGGATGGAAAATTAGGAATTTTTTCCCATTGTCTCACACACCTAGAGTCAGTGGATATATGGTTCCCCTGTGCATATATGGGAGTAGAAACTCAAGATTACCAAATAAGCAATAAAGCTATGGGAAACAAATAATTCTCTCCCCCAACATTTATTTGTCCTTGAGAAGCAAAGAAAAAATAGGATAGAGTGTAAGGATGTGCAACTAAATCTACTAAGGCAAGAGCAAGAAGCCTACAATAATTATATCAAGTCTTTGAAGGATGAAGAGACTATGTGGAGGTTAAAGTCGAGAAGTTGGTGGCTTCAAGAAGGAGATAAAAGTTGAATTTTGACTTTCTTTCATAAGAAGACAAAAGCCTGAAAATGGCGTAACAAGGTTGCGGAAATAAAATCACATACTAGAGAAGTGGTCATAGACATTGAGGAGATAAAAAATGTGGCTTCCATTCATTATATAAACCTTTACAGAGAAGAAGGAGAAATGGATGGGTAGTTGTGTGAGCAATTTTTATCTCATATTCTTGTTAAAATATTAGAGGATGACAATCATGAATTGAACAATCCAATTTCGGAAGAGGAAATACTAACTACCATCAATTAGTTTAATCCAAATAAATCTCTGGGGCTAGATGGTTTCACAATTCATTTTTACAAAAGGTTTCGGTACATCATCACATTTTATTTTATAAGAATGCTTCAATATGTGAAAAAATATTCTCGACTAGGGGGAGCCACAAACTCTTCCTTCCTAGCGTTACTCCCAAAATAGAAAAGTGCTTCCTCTTTTGATAGGTTTCTTTACATATCTCTATGTAATGTCTCTTATAAAATTATGGCCAAGATTATTGCCAACAGGCTGAAGCCTTTCCTAAGCTCTTTGATCCTATCCAACCAAAGGGCTTTTGTTGCAAACATGCATATTTGGGACAATATCATTATGGTCCAAGAAGCCATTCACTCTAGATTCATCTAAGGAGAAAAATGTATGGTGACTAAGAAATATATGGAAAATGCATTTGATAGAGTAATACATAGCTTTCTAAATGCAGTCTTAAAGCAGTTTGGATTCAACTAGTCTTTTATTTCTTGGATTGGAGCTTATATTACTAATTCTTGGATTTCCCCCTTAGTCAATGGAAGGTCGACTCCTTTTTTAAATCATCTAGGGGGTTAAGGATAAGTTTTCCTCTCTCCCCCTTGATTTATGTTCTTATGGTTGAATCTTAATAAGCGTTTAGAATGGGAACAAAGCTCGGGTTCAATCCCAAACTAATCATAGCAAGAGGACTTAAAAGATTCAATCATTCTCAGTTTGTCGATTCTACCTTGCTGATGGGTGGTGACTCCAAAATTATAGCTAGGAGATTTAAATTAGTGTTGGATCAATTTACCCAGATATCGAGTGGACTGATCAATGAGAACAAGAGTCAAATTTATGCATGGAAAGCAAAATCTCAAATGCTAATGGGAATATCTCATATTCTACAATTTATATTCTCTGATGATTGAAAAACATATAAATATTTGGGAATGCCTATATGCTTAAATTCACTTCCAAAGGTCGATTGGTTCATATCAAACCAGTTTTAAAATCGTTGCATATCTTTTAATTTTTATCCATATTGGCCCCTATGGGAATAAAAAATGCCTTGGCATAGATCATTGATAAATTATTATGGCAAGGAGGAAAATACAACACCAAAAAATTCCACCTACTAAATTGGAATTTGGTTAAGTCCCCTAAAGAGCATGGAGGCCTTGGTGTTAGAGATCCCAAATTGGTGAATATAGCACTCAGCAAAAAAATACTATGGAGAATGATGATCGATGAAAATGAATGGTGGAAAAATTCCTTATCAAAAAAGTATTTCTCAGGAAAAATAAGAAGATTTCTAGAAGCTAACCCACGAAGGAAGTATGGATCTCCCATATGGAAGTTGCTTAGGGCTTCTCTCCCTCTACTGCAACATTCAATTCATTGGATTCCATGGAATGGGAAACTAATTAATGCATGGAATGAAGGGATTCTTGGCTCCAACCCTATTGGACATGATGCAAATTGGGTACCTCTCAACAAATGGATGACATGCCATCAAAAGTGCATGTTATAAGATATTTTTGTCTAGAACTCCAATGGGGCTTGGTAGGGTTGGAATCTGGGTGATTTGCCTCATTGCCTTAATCATCAGGCACAAGATTTATTTATATCTCTCAAGGGGTAGCCCCGACCCATTTACAAGCCCAATATAGTAGAGGGTGGGGAGCATCAGGATATTCAGACAAGGAAGGATATCGACAACTAATTTTTTAAACTAATATCCCAGCAAAATCAACATGGTGGAGGAACATCGAGAACTCAGATGGGCTTCCAAAAATAAATCTATTATGTTGGATTTTATAGCATGAGAAGGTTATTACGGTAGAAAAATTGATTAATAAAGGGTTCCAAGGGGAATTTCAATGTTCCCTATATGAAGTTTTATTTAAACGACTCAAAATCTATTCCTCAAGTGTGAATTCTCCAGGAAAGTCTGGCACTTTGTTTACCAGGAATTGCTTCCAAATATTACTTATCCAACTGAATATAAAACCATGTTGGGAAAATGGGAGAACTACTATTAGGGATCACTCCAGGGAAAAGCGATATTTAAAAGAGTTTGGAAGGCTTCCCCAAAATATGTGTGTTACCAAATTTGGCTTGCTAGAAACAAAGTTGTGTTAAAAAATGAGTGCTCATCTCCAAGATCAGGGGTCGCGTACTCCTTGGTTCAATTGTACAAATATTTTAACTCCAAAAGAATCAAGCAGGAAAATTCCCCATCCTTGGATGTTGGAGAAGAATCTTGGATGTCGCATCTAAATATATCTATAATTTCTCAAGTCAAAATCCCTCAGAGATATTATTGGTAGCTTCACTCTCCATATTTTGATTTTTAGTCTTGGCTTTCTTCTCAATCAACTTTCACTTTGTGTTTTGATGACACTTCCAAAGGAAATTCAGGGGAGGCAGGTGC
>ML784307.1:379631-400466 GCA_009831015.1 Picea engelmannii
ACGGTCCAGAATCTTGGTGTATTGACGGTCCAGATCTCTTCGTGAATTCACATCTCCCAGTTCCTGTGATGAAGGGTCTCATCACTCCAAGTCACGATAGCCGAGACTCCGAGATGGAGTTACATCAACGGCCCAGATCCAAGCTTGATTTAACTGCTGTGAATGAATCGCCATATCGCATATCGCGATTTCGCATTTCTTGTTGCAGTGTTTTTGTCCCTCCATGTCGCGATTTGCGAAACTCCGATAAGGAGTTACATCAATGGTCCAAATCTGATCTTGATCTGACAGTCGCAGTTACGTCGCGATTTCGCATATCGCGATATCGAGATTTTTTATGTTAATAATCTTTGACATGTCCAACTTGCGATCCTCGAAACTCCAGTATAGTGTTCATCTGCTGACGTCACACGTGAATTGACACGTGTTGAATACTGCCATGTGTCACTCTGATTCATGACTTACATGTGCCTGAAATGTTGAATCAGTCTGACACTTGTCATTACCTGATTGTGCCACGTGTCCCTAGCTGACATGGTCTGCTGTCATGAGTTGGGTCGATGGTCTAGATCACATCTTGATCTGACGGTTCAGGTTCAGTCGGGATTTCACACATTGCAAAATCGGGGTTCTTGATGCATTGGTTTCTTTGCCTCTCCAAGTCGCGATCCCTGAAACTCCGATACGAGCCATAACCAACAGTCTAGATTCATTCTCGATTCAATGGCTGCGATTGCATCGCGATATCGCATATCGCGAAATCAGGGTTCTTGATGCATTGGTTTCTTTGCCTCTCCAAGTCGCGATCCCTGAAACTTCGATACGAGCCATAATCAACGGTCTAGATTCGTTCTCGATTCAATGGATGCGATTGCATCGCGATATCACATATCGCAAAATCAGGGTTCTTGATGCATTGGTTTCTTTGCCTCTCCAAGTCGCAATCCCCAAATCTCCGATACGAGCCATAATCAACGGTCTAGATTCATTCTTGATTCAATGGTTGCGATTGCATCGCGATTTCACACATTGTGAAATCGGGGTTCTTGAGGTCAAGTGATTTTGTCATTTCAAAGTCCCGATCCCCGATACTCCATGCAGAGGATCAACGGTCCAGATCTCATTCTCGATTCAATGGCTGCGATTGAATTGCGATATCGCATATCGCGAAATTGGGGTTCTTGATGTCAAGTGTTCTTGTCACTTCAAAGTCCCAATCCCCGATACTGACTGGAATTAACGGTCCAGATCAAAGCTTGATCTGACGGCTCAGATTTCATCGCAATTTTGCATATTGTGATTGCACCCACTTCTCCTTGCACTTTAAAGACCGTGCAGATTCTCCTCGATCCAACAGTGGTCGGACCCTACGCTTGGATTTGACGATTGATATCTGTCTCTTTCTTCAACAATCAAAGATTCTTCTTCTCAAGAGATGTTTCTCAAACTTTCGCTCATTCGCTGCCTTTGATAATTTACTTCTTTCTATCATTCACCTCTATGAACTTGTCTTCTGTTTGCCTGTCATCTTCACTATTGCCATCAATGACAAGCATTCGTTGTCTGTTAACTGAATTTGCCAATCGTTGTCTATTAACTGAATTTGCCAATCACTGTCCATTAACTAAATTTGCCAACACAGTCTGCATCCACAAAGCCATGTATGTCCAATACTCTATCCAATCTTGGTCTTCCTTGGTAGCACAATCCATAGCTAGTAGTGCCACACAAATACCTGAAAACTCTCTTTATTGTTGTCCAATGCTCCTTCCCTAGTTTTGACATATGCCTTCTCAAAACCCCCACTGCTTGTGCAATGTTTGGTATAGTACAAACCATTGCATACATCAAAATTCCAACTGCACTTGCATATGGAACACGGGGCATGTCCTCCTCCTCTTCTTGTGTCTTGGGACACTGATCCACAGATAACTTTACACCCTATAGGAATAGGGACCTTGACCGACTTACATTCCTACATATTAAACCTCTGCAATATTGTCTCAACATATTTTCTATGATTTAATCATAGTTTCCTATTTTTCCAATCTCTTTTAATTTCCATGACCAAAATGAAATTTGTAGCACCAAGATCCTTCATGTCAAATTTAGATGAAAACTGATTTTTCACATCTTGGATAATCTCCTTGTTGTTTCCTATCAACAACATGTCATCCACATACAAGACCAAATAAATCAAATTATCACCAAATAATTTAAAATACACACAATGATCCACTTTGCTTCTTGTGAAGCCAAGTCCCAACATATAAATATCAAATGTTTGATACCACATCCTTGGTGATTGTTGTAAACCATATCAGGACTTTTTTATCCTGCATACCAACTTTTTTTTCCCCTTCACAACAAAGCCTTATGGCTGCTTAATGTAGATTTCTTCTTCCAGATCCCCATGTAGGAATGATGTCTTCACATCCATTTGTTCTACTTCAAAATCAAACGCAACAACAACAGATGAAAAAAATCTAATAGAAGTTAACTTCACAAGAGGAGAAAAAATCTCACCAAAATCAATTCCCTCAACCTGGGAATAACCCTTTGCTACTAACTGAGATTTTTATTTCTCCACTTTTCCTTCTTCATTTGTCTTCCTTTTAAATACTCATTTTCTGCCAATGGGATTCCTTCCAGTCGACAACTCCACTAGATCCCAAGCATCATTCTTATCCCAGGCTTCCATTTCTTTAGCCATGGACTTTTTCGAGAGTTTTCCATCCTTTGAATCCACTGCCTCCCTAATAGTTATAGGATCATCATTATTAATAGACAAAGAAAAATTTGAATGGAAATTAGGTGGAGTATATATTTTCAGTATCCTTTTTTCCCACATTGATCTCCTCAACACTGGATTATGAGGATCTCATTCTTCTTATTCTTGTTCTTCTGTAGAGTCTAATTCATCATCCTTTGGCTCAAACTCTATTTTCTCTGGTTATTCCTTAATTGGTAGGGCTTCCTGTTTGACAACATCCTTAATTTCTCTAAATACCAAATCTCGGCGATACACAACCTTCTTAGTTTCTAGGTTCCAAATCTTATAACCTTTGAGACCATCTTTATACCTAATAAAGATGCACTTTTTATCCTTCTTATCTAGTTTACTCATGTTTTCCTTTGGAACATGAACATAGGCCTCACAGCCAAATACCTTGAGATGTGTGAGAGATGGTTTCTTACCAGCCCATACCTCTTACAGATTATTTTCATCCAGTGCTGATGAGGGTGATTGATTGACCAGTTAATATGCAGTACCGACTACCTCTGCCTAGAATTCTATCCCTAACCCAACACCACTGAGCATGCACCGTGATTTCTCCATGAATGCCATGTTTATCCTTTCTACAAATCCATTTTTATGAGGTGTATACGGAGTAGTCTTCTGCCTTTCTATACCACACTTCTTACAAAATTCTTCAAATTCATTCCCACCTAACTCTCCATCATTATCTGTCCTCAGCATCTTGATTATTTTCTCCGTTTGATTCTCAACAAGAGCCTTAAACTCTTTAAACTTGTCAAAGACTTTATATTTCTTCTTGAGGAAATGTATCCAAGTATTCCTCGAGATTATAGGAACAATTGAACTATTACACCCATTACTAATAGTTCTTCCTTGCAGCTTATATAGAGTTCCAATACAAACTCCCTTCAACAAGACCATTTTTCCTCGAACCATCCTATAGGCTTCTTTTTCAAATACTATTTTTACCCCTGCATCGTCCATTTTTCTTACATAAATCAAATTTATGGCCAAACCTAGGATGTGCAGAACACCATCTAGTGTTCTAATCCTTCCATATATGAGCCTCAACTTGAATTTTCCTCATCCTATGATTTTGTTTGTCGAGTCATCCCCTAGGAAAACATTACCTCCTTCATATCTTTGATATTCACATAACCACTCCCTATGGGGATTCATATGAAAGGATGCACCTAAGTCAACCAACCATACCTCATGATATGAATGTGTGCTTGAAGAAGCCAAGTACACATCTCCTCCTTCTTCCTTGGAGGTATTTTCTTATGTAGAGGGAGCAACTTCAGATCCCTTCACTTTCTCAACACTTTTGGATCTACATTGATTCTTGAAGTTCCCTTCTTTTCCACATATCCAAGATACATTTACAAACTTTCCAAGATATTTAGATCTGCCCTTAGACTTAGATCTCCCACTTGACTAGGAGAGTCCTATTGAAAATAATTCATGTGTTCTTTGTCTTTCTGTGTTCTTCTGTCTCATCTCCTCTGACAACAAGGATAAGACCACATCATCAAAACTCAAGGTAGTTGTATTACTACCTATGGACACAACCAGACAATCCAATGAGTTTAGTAAAGAGAAAAGTAAACAGATACACTTATCTTGATCTGAAATTTCAATCTCAACAGATATTAACTAACTTACCATAGTATTGAAGGCATTCAAATGCTCTGTTACAACATCTCCATCTCTCATCCTCATGTTATACAACTTCTTGCATAGGAAAAAATTATTTACCATGGAATTAGACTGATACAAGTTCCCCAACTTATTCCATAACTCCTTGGATGTAGCTTCCCCTGACACATTTAGTAATATTGAATCTGAGAGACACAATCATATTGTACTCTTCGCCTTCTAATCCAACTTTTTCCAGTCATTTGTTGACATTCCTGTAGGTCCAGTACCTAGATCCACCGTGATCTATTGATCTCTATCTACCAATAGATATTTGATCTTAATCTTCCACAACTCAAAATGTTTCCCATTAAATTTCTCGATCTCTATTTTCGAACTACTCGCCATTTATTTTCACTTGAAGAATCAATATTGTTGATCTCCCACTGTAACAAGGCTTATCACAGTCTCGAGCCAAACCCCTAACCACAAAGGCATCCCCCTAAAGCCAATAATTGATCTGATACCAAATGTATATTTTAAACTAGTACAATTATTATTGCAAACAGACTTTCAGTAAAAGAACATAAAATATACAATGGCAAATACACATATTACACAGATATTTTTCCCCAAAAAACCCAAACCGGGAAAACCAACATCTTCTATATTCATTCATCTCATACATTGTTTACAATACAATATACATATAGGATCCAATGACATCTGAATCCCTAATACATTGACCTTGATTAGTCAAAAACACTAATTCCTTAACCATAAATAGAAAACCATCAGCAAAAAACCATGTGCCGAAAAACCTCCCAAAAATGGACACAAAAATCAAGGACCACCCAAAAATGGATATGAAAACTGAGGATTTTTTTTTTCAGGGGTGTTTCCCCAAAAACCTTGTGCAGGGGGGTTCCCACCCCTCTGCAACCCCCTGAGGGGGAGCCTAGAACCCCCCCCCCCCTCTTACCCCCCTATGCACCCGCTGCAACGTAGACACTATTTCTAGTTGTGTAAAGAATATAACACATACCCAACACAACAAAAGGTTTTAATTGGCCAACTTTAGGATGAATTTGATCCTCTAAGAAGTCAGAATGAAGCATTACAAAATCAATTGGCTCAGTGGGATGTGAGTCGAGGGAATTCTCTTCCAGATAGGAGCATGGGTGGCAAGGTAGCATCAACAAAGGCACCAAACCCAAACTTAAATTTTCATGTAGTGTCTTCAGAGGACGAGGATCAAACAGGAATGGACTACACTTAGCATGGAATTTCCAGTGAGATAAATAATAATGTAACTCTTTGAAATTTGTTTTCTTAATTTTCTTTTTTAACAATATATATTACTAATTTTATACTACTTAGTTTAGGAGGAGTGTAAGAAATTGGATAGATAATAGAAGAAGGAAAGAACTAGGGTGGTTGAAAGATATAGTTGAGCTAGACTTTTGTTATAATCCAAGGCTCTTTTTTTGTACCAAGTGGTTTTGACCACACCTTTTTAATGAATAAAATTTCCCAGTTTTTGTCAAGAAAAAAAAAGAATAAGGTTGATGATAAGAATTTTGAAGTGGGTGATTTGATTTTGAAATGGGTGAAAGTCAACAAACCCAAAGGAAATCATTCAAAATTTCAGAATTTATGGCTTTTTCCATTTCAAGTTGTTCAGAAGATATGAGTTAGATCATATAGATTACAAAGTTTGGAAGTGGACTTGATTTTCTTCTTGTCAATGGCCAGATCCTAAAACAATACTTCACCTAATTTATTTTATAACCAATGTTATGTATCATAGTTTATTGTCTTTATTTGTTGCATTTTGGTTTCCTTTCATTAGTTTGGTTTATGTTCAAGTTTCATAATTTTTACTTTTTTCATTTTATCCTTGCTTTAAATTATTCTGGTTTATTTCATCATAGTTTGCATGTGTGAGTTTTATTGTTTTCCGTAAAACATTTTTGGAAGTGTTGAGTTTTTAGCCTCTGACAAAACGTGACATGTAATTCTCAGTTGTGAACCTTATTTGTTCTGATGTTAAAATTAAAATGAGTCAACAACGAGCATAATTAGGAGTTAGAAAGTATTTAAATGTTTTTTTTATGTACAATTTGAAAAAATACAATGCTTTTTTGGTGGAGGTAATAGTTTTCATCAAATATGAATGAATCAAATGAGTCATAAATACTAAATTCATGACCTAAATTATGAGGGGAAATTGATGAGTTTATTTCTTCCTTTGTAGGTGTAAGCTTCAAACCCTAAGTTCTTGATTCACTCCTTCATTAATCTGTATCATTATTGGAAGTTCAATGGTTGTTTTACTTAAGTTCCTCCTTGAATATATATATATATATATATATATATATATATATATATATATATATATATATATATATATATATATATATAGACGATGGAGTTACTTAGAGATTACAAAAAATACCCTGCATTGAAAGGTTGATTTAAGTTGGTTTCTTTCTAAAATTAAGGTTGATTTTGTGTTTGATCAAAACTTGGGTCGCCATGGCAAGGCAAAGAATTATTTCTAAAATACATACAAAAGGATATATAGGTAGTTTTGGGTTTTGAATTGGGTTCTAAGTTTGTCTTTACATAAAATTGATATGTTTTGGTAGAAGGCATATATGGAAATATTTTGGATACATCCAGTGAATCATCATTTGTTGAGTCCACAACATACCCTAAAATTTTAAATTTTGGGGTACCACTTTTTCTTTTAAGTTCTTTTATTTTGTAATTAATGTTTTTTTCATTTTTGTTTTTAATGTTTTCTTGCATATCATTTGATTTCGAAATAATATTTTAGCCTCTGATAAAACTAAATTTTTTTGAGTCCTTGGGCCTTGTTTTGAGCTGAAATGGTTTATTATCGGTGAGTCCAGATCACTTTGATCATTGGAACAAAGTTAATTTTTAGTGTCGATATGAAAGCGATTATGTGCATCAATTTGAAAGTGAAATTCTTACACCAATGTGAAAGTGAAATGTGTGCATTGATGTGAAAGCAATTTTAAGCACCAATATAAAAATGAAATGAAAGCGCTGGTGTGTTACTCCAAAGTAAGTAAGATCATTTTGCTAATGAGTGACCCTCAATGATCACTTTTCACTTTGCACTTTTCCCAAATCCAAAAGTTGGAAAAGGCAGCGATTTTTATAACCCTAAATTGCGCCTGACATGCATACATGGCAGTAGGCCATCTAACTTGTTATTTTTACCAAGCCATTATTGAACAACTCTTCTAAAAACCATCATTTTGAAGGTGTACGTGCCTTGCACCATTATTTCTTGTGTACACATGCTTGCTAAGCCACTACAGCCCACGTACACTCATAGAATATCACAAAATGTGGAAAATTGCATAGGATACTAGTTTCTGGGCCATTACTTAACCGTTTGACTACCCATATCCAGTCACCCCAACTGTTACTGTCCTTTTTGCCCTATAAAAGAAGGGGTTGGGGTCCCATTGCAAAGGGAAGCATGAGAGAAAAGAAACTCTACCCATTTTATCAATCCTCCTTTGACCCAATTGCAAATCCCTTTACCATTTCCTTAAGAGAGAACTGAAGAGGAGAAGAAGATGTGGAAGCAGTTGGTGCATGGTGAAGAGGAGCCTAGGACCAAGTTCGAGAAGCAATGTTGGTCTCATGTTGTAAGTGACTTTTTGTATGATTAATATAAGGAAGTACTTTTTCCATCCCGCCAAATGACATCTTAAACTTATATGATTTGTTTACATTTCTTGTTTATGATGTCTAACCCACTAATCCATATGTAGAATGAATGATTGTAGTTTATTGTTTGTCTTTTGATGAATGTAGGTCAGCCTTGGGAGGATATTTACAATCAGGAAACAACCAAGCGCAAAGGGATTGACACCAGACGTGGATTTTAAGGTAGGCCTACAAGATCCCTCTCTCCTGTCTTTTATGTATGATTGTGGGGTAATGTTGGGATAGTGATTAAAATTAGGAGACTTTAGATGGTTTTATCTGCCTACACTTTAGAACCTTGGTGTAGTCCGTAGAGGTTTTTTCCCACTATAGAAGAATTGGTGACGGTACTGGGGAAGACTCTACGGTCTTTGGGGTTATTTCTTTTGGGTGCTTTGAATCAATTTATTTACTATTTTATGAGTTTCTGTGAGCTTCTGTGTCTTCAAGAGATGTTAGTATTCCATACCAGTACTCCATGCTTATGTTGGACTGTTGTTTTTTCATTTTTTTTCAAGAGTCATAGAGGTGTACACGACTTGTTGTTACACATCAAAGTTACTCATTAGGATGATGGCCTAGTGTCATCATTACCAATGTCGTAAGTTTCACATTTTTCCTACAAGTGTTGCAAATATTATATTGTTGTCTTGTCCATGTTGTGTCTCAGATGACATTATCAATAACACTTACAAGACACCTCAAAAGATTAATTTTGAAGAGGAGAAGTCATTTGAAAAAGAGTGCAAGTCTTTTGCCACTGAGAAAACCACTAAAAAATCAATTTTGGAAGGTAATGCTCCCCTATACACTTTCAGGGAGTGCCAATGCTCTATGACCTCTTTTGGGGGAGCGTTCCAACACTCTGTGCCCCATTATGAGGGAGAGTTGGCCCTTTTTGAGCAAATCTTTGGATTATTGAGAGAAATGAGGGAATAATCCCTTCATATCTGGAGCTGGTTGGATTCAGATCTGAGATCAAGGCTCGATCTTAGGGAAGATCCACAACTAAAGGAGAAGAATCCTCAACTTATCCCAATAATATCTTAAGTGGTTAGGCCTCTCCAAGCCTATATAAGGGGGCCTCTTCATGGTAAAAGGGGAGACATTGTGAAGCATCAAAGTTATGATCTCATAAGGGAGATATCATTGAAGCATCAACATTTTGTGTGGATTATTTGAGCAAGGCTCTGTACAAAGAGAGCTTGGTGAAGCCGATGCACCTACATCCATGGCTGTAAGCATCTCACTTTGTTTTCATTAATATAAATCTATGATTGGCCTGTTTCCTTTAAATCTTGTGTACATTTCATGAACTTGTTTCTTTCATAGATCCATTATGAAGCTAATCATGGTAGAGTAGGAAGTATGTCTCATTTTTGTTGCTCATTGTATCATAGGACCTTCTAAAGAACTTGGAAATCAAGATCAGCCTGGATCGAGCAAGGAAAAACGTCAGTAAAAAGGTATTTACTCTTCTTCCTTCTTCTTCTTTGGATAGTTTAGCTTCATGAAAAGGAAAGCCAGTGTCCACAATAGCACATTTCTGTCTTGGTCATAGGGGTCTAGTATCCAAGAGAGAATCCACTTGTTTGCAAGGGGATTTCTCTGTAACAGAAATTGGCGAATCCACTGGGGACGAGTAATTTCATCACCACTGCAGACCAATTGTTGATTGGTTCTCACTCAAACCCTAGTATCCAGATGACCCATTCTACCATGGTCCCGCATGTTACCACAATCTCCACCAAAAATGTGACACCATCCCAAGCTCTGAATGGAACACCACTTAGACCAAATCTGTCAGTCCCACTTGGGTATAGAGATTTGAATATTTCCATTACCAACACTACCCAGGTTAAACCTGGAGGTTCTATCCCTACACATTTGTTTGGAGGAACCAGTCTTGGTGGCTCTAATCCGGATAGAGCCTCCAATCATTCGTTTTCTGGTTTCCAGATCCCTCTGGGCACTAAACCTCACACTGGAGGGAAACCTCCATTTTGGAGTCAAACACAAATGGGGACACAATCTCAACTTGGGGGGGAATCTCAGCCTAGAATCCCTAACCTATCATATGGGAAAAATGTGACACCAAATCCTTGGCACATTCCTTTTTTGGGAAATCCACTATTCCCTAGGGGGGAAACATCCTCAAGGAAAACAACAACCTTATCCTCCTTATGGAAAAAAATTCTATCCACCTTATGGGAAAACCCAACAACCGACTTATAATCCTCAGAACCCATCAGGTTATCCTCCATACCCACATGTTTCTCAACCATCCTCAAATCCTGTTTATTTTGGTCAACCACAATCGAATCTAGGAGAACCTACTGGATATAATTATCCACCTAACCCAATTTACGGTTCTACTAGTGTTCCCATGCCACACTAGTATCATCCTCATGTTAATCAACAACTACCATTTCTCACGAATCTGGATCTTCCAGACTTGTCTCTGTTAACCAATGATCCTATATCGCATTATCCTTTTTGGCTAGTCATCCCTGCTAAATTACCTTCTGATATTCCAAAATTTGATGGTAAACCTAGAGAAGACCCAAATAAACATGTGATGACTTTCCATTTGTGGTGATCATCAAACTCCTTAATGGACTATTCTATACATTTGTGTCTTTTCTAGCGAACACTTACGGGCTCCGCAAACAAGTGGTATATTGAACTGCCACGTGGTTCTTTCCAAGACTTCAACTCCCTTGCCATGTCCTTTCTCACGCACTTTCAACTACCCATTCGATACGAGATGGGTACCAAACTCTTGACATCCCTTCGTCAGATAAACTCCATGCATATCTCTGATCATATTCATGAGTGGAGATGACGACGAAGGTTGATCAAAGCAGTCATTCTTGACCAATTATTGGTGGAATGGTTTACTAAATCACTGTTACCCCTTATTGCTTGTGATGTCACCATGGGTGGTGTAGTCACCAAGGAAGAGGCCATTGCTCGGGCTCAATACTTAGATTTTTTTTATTCACAGTCTGGTACTTTATATGAGTTGATTCCAAATACTACCCGTGCCACTAACAATCCATCCAAACCTTCATCCTCATCGCATGCAGATGGAATTATTGGTTCTTTCAAAACTCAATCTGCATCCTAGTCGACTGGAGCTACACCTCGATCTACTTCCACGTCCAATCCTAGTTCGACCTCACCCTCCTCTACCTCCTCTCATACCCAAATTTATGAGGTGAATGTAGTTCAGTCTTACCCTTCACAACAATCTGGAGGTAATAAAAAGACAAAGAACAAAAACAAAAAGAATAATAACAATGAACAACCTAAAGCTCAAAACCCACCACCTGCTAATAAAAAGAAACCATAGCAGAAACCAAAGTTCCCGTGTCTTATTTGTGGTGAAGATCACTACACTTGAGACTGTCCACATTGTGATGAAGTGGCCAAATGTTTCAAAAGGAATTCCCAACCCATCGTTCTTACTCATCATTTTCCTCAACAACAATCTATGGTTGCTCAAACCCCCTCTCTAGGGGCAGTTCCAGCCACCCTTCTCATGATGAAGCCTTGAAAAGTGCCCATATATATCTATTTAATGGGATTGATTTAACCACCCTCTCTACGACCTATGATACACCAGTTAAACCTGACAAAGGAAAGGTCACTAACAGTTCTTTACCGGATCCATCACCATCCTCCGTTAGCCCTCCATATGTCAGTCCTCCATTTGAATCACTTCAGATCGAGAAACCTACGTTCGACTTTATATTACGCCCTCCTAAGAGAATTATCCATAAATCTACCTTTAATCATAGTTCTCGTGCTACCCAGAACTACAACATTGTTGAAGATTTAACTCAAGCATCGTGTGCTATGTCTACGTTAGAATTTCTACAACACTTCCCTAGTCAATGTATAACACTCTTGGCCACTATTGGCATTTTTGATCCTGAGTCGTCCAACAATATAATGTTT
This sequence comes from Picea engelmannii, assembly GCA_009831015.1. NCBI lineage: Eukaryota > Viridiplantae > Streptophyta > Pinopsida > Pinales > Pinaceae > Picea > Picea engelmannii. The sequence continues at coordinate 391,747 of ML784307.1, forward strand.
AACCTGGATAATTTTACATCTCGACTCTCTTACCAACTTGCTTTCCAAGTTGATGTTGTTGTTCACAATCAACAAATTCACCAAACTATTTTGGATGAGGGAGCCTCTACTTGTGTCATGTCTTTAGCCTGCTATAAAAGCTTGAAATCACTTGCACTTAACAAATCCCCAATGATGTTGCATGCATTTGATGGGCGAGGTTTTCATCCTCACGGACTATTACCATCCTTAACTGTTCAGTTAGGTGAAAAAATTGTTGTTGTTGATGTCGAGGTGGTCGATGCTCCTCTCGATTACAACCTGTTACTTGGAAGAAGTTGGTTTTATGCTATGACTGTCATTGCTTCATCAGTATTTCGATGTGTACAATTTCCTCATCAGGGAAAAATTGTCACTATTGATCAGTTAGATTTATGTACACCTAATGCTCACACTCCCACTACCAACAATATTTCATTTTTGGGAGATCACAAGATCATGTATGAGAGCGTTGGTGTTGGATTGTTGAAAGACTCTAGACTTATGGGTACCTTCCCTACACCTCTTCCACCCACCACACATCATGTTTCCACAATCAATATGATTTCAACTATGGTTTACCAATCCTTATAATCATCTGACCCTTGGATTGTACCTATTTTGTTGGAATTCGATGCACTAGGTGACACCATGCCACTTCGTCAAGCTGAAACCTCATACGTTGCTATCCAATCTACCTCTCCCTCCTCGTATGACCAACCTCTCTTGGCACCTGACAGTTACTCGATGCCATCGTGGTTAAATTCCTTCACGTCTGTGTTCGAAAACATTTCCCAAATTTTTCCTTCTAATGAATCTATTATGGAAATGCTTAGCATCGACGATGTACCTTGGGATAATAGCCATCATCGATCCTCTTTTCTTCCACCTCTCAAAGAAATTCAAGAAGACATACACTTTGTCTTCCCTCCTAATGTTGTCAATTTTCTACAATCTCCCATCCTCACAAAAGATACTCTTTCTAAGGGGAATTTGGGAAACATTTCATCTACGATCGTTATCGACATTTTGATAAAGGAAGGTGTCATGGAAAACATCAACCTCAGTGCTAATTGTTCACTCGAGGAAGTGGTCTCTTATACCACTTTATTTAAATAATTTTGCGATGTCTTCGCTTGGAGCTATGAATAAATGCTAGGGATTGATCCATCGATCATTGTGCATGAGATTAAAACCTACCTAGGAGTCAAACTTGTTTGACAGAAACTCTTCCCGATCCATCCTAAAAATACCGTGGCCATTAAGGTAGAGGTTGAAAAGTTATTGAAATCTGGCTTCATTTATCTTGTCCCCTTGATGGAATGGGTTTTGAACATTGTTCCAGTGACTAAGATAACAAGAGACCATTCACATCTATGTTGATTATAGGGATCTCAATAAGGCTTGTCCAAAATACAACTACCCTATGCCCTTCATCAACTAGATTATTGATAATTGCGTTGGTAGCGTAATTTTCTCTTTCATGGACGGTTTCTTAGGGTACAACAAGATTGACATTTTACCTCTTGATCAACATAAGACAACCTTCATCTACCCATGGGGAACTTTTGCTTATCAGAAACTACCATTTGGCGTTAAACATGTTGGTGATACATTCCAACGAGCCATGTCATATGCTTTCCACGATATCAAACATATTGTGGAACCTTATCTCGACGACTTATCTGCCCACTCCTCTAGTCGATCAAACCATTTTGGTCATCTATAAGCAATTTTTCTTCGATGTCGCTTCTACCGTATTTGTTTGAACCCATATAAATGTATTTTTGCTGTCGAATCAGGCCGACTCCTTGGCTTTGTTGTCTCCAAGGATGGGATTCAGCTAGATCCCTTAAAGATTAGAGCTATCCTATATTTACCTCCACCGAATAATTTGACACAACTCCAAATTTTGCATGGGAAAGAAAACTTTCTTCGTCGTTTCATTTGTAACTACATTGATATTACCAAAGGATTTATGTGATTATTGTAGAAATACACCCCTTTCATTTGGGATGACACTGCTCAATGATATTTTGTTTCTCTTAAGCATGCATTGACCAATGCACCTCTGTTGCATCCTCTGAACTATACATAGGATTATATCCTTTACTTAGTAGCCTCTACTTCCACTATTGCTATGGTATTAGTTCAAGAGGACCCTATCGACGAGGAACACATGATATATTATTTGAGAAAAAGTCTATCTGGTCCCGAGCTCTGATATTCATATGTTGAAAAGTTGGCTCTGACAGTCGTCATCACTATCCAGATATTCTATCACTGCATTTTAGTATGAACCACCACAATTATCGTGGAATCAAACCCCATGTATCACATTCTGACACGTCAACTTATTCGGGGAAAATATTCTAAATGGATCATCATCCTTCAAGAGTTCGATCTTGAGTTTGTTAAGTCCAAAGCTAAAAACTCTTTGGTGTTTGCGAAGCTTATCTGCAACTTTCCCCATGCCGATGAAGATACTGAGCCCAAATATTCTCTCCTCAATGAGACTCTATTCCTCATCAGCATGTCCGACCCTTGGCATGGAGATATCCTCATTTATCTCCAAACCCAACGTTTTCATCCTGATATCTCTTGTGAAGAGTGTCGTCATATCCACCATCATTCTCGTTGCTACCTTATCATCGGTGACACTTTGTATCGTCATGGTATTGATACTATCCTACGATGATGTTTGACTCATGAAGAGGCTGAACGCGTCCTTAATGACTGTCACCTTGGAGCCTGTGGAGATAACCTTTCTGGGATGGCTTCAGCCCAAAATTTTTTATGTGACAGTTACTTTTGGCCCTCAATCTTAAAAGATTGTATCGAGGCCGTCGAAAAATTCCCACCTTGCCAAGTTTTTCAAAACAAGGCATGCACCCACCCTGCTCCACTGCATCCCATTATTGCCATCCGCCCCTTTGCCAAATGGGGCATTGATTTCATGCAGTGTAAGCCTACCTCAGCTGGGGGGCACGGTTATATAATCATCATTGTCGATTACTTTACAAAATCGGCTGAGGCTACACCTACCTTTCTTAATGATGTTTGTACTGTAGCTCTTTTCTTTTTTAACCACATCATCACTCGTTTTGGTGTTCCACACACCATTGTCATTGATCATGGTTCACACTTTCAGAACCAGATGATGAGTGAGTTGCATGCCAAGTTGGGTTTTTTCCATGAGAACTCATCCTTGTAATATCCTCAAGTTAATGGACAAGTTGACAATATCAACAAGGTCCTTAAAACCATGATCCAACGGATGGTAGGGGAAAACAAGATATCTTGGAATTTACAAAATTTCTCCGCTCTCTGGTATTATTGGACCTTGGTAAAAACTATTATTGAATTCACTCCCTTCCAACTAGTATATGGCATAGAAGTTGTTTTACCAATCGAGTGCAAAATTCCCTCCTTGAAACTCAAAGTAGAACTCCTTCCCCACACTTTTGCTGAAGAAGAACTTTTCTTACACTTGACTAGGTTGGATGAAACACGTCATGATGCCACTCTCGTTAATGAGACGTATCAAAAGAGAATCAAGAATCAATACGACAAATCCGTCCATCCTCACACTTTTGCAGAAGGATACCTAGTCCTTGTTTATGACGAGGCTCATGATAAGTTAGGGACAGGGAAGTTAGAACCTCTACAGCATGGTCCTTACATCATGAAACATGTTCTACATAGAGGCGCCTATGAGCTAGTTGACTACGACGGAATCTCCCTAGGTGATCCCTAGAATGGGCTTTACCTTAAGAAGTACTATGCATAGAACATCTAACATACATGCTTTGTACACTATTGTATTTTTAGTTTGGTGTGTCTTTTTATTTTGTGTGCTCAAGTTTATTCCTTAGCCACTTATACTGTGTCTTTTGTTTCATGCGTAGATGACATATTCCTTTCCTATATTTGTCGGGTTTGCGGATGGCACTAGTCGACACACCTAGAATGTTGCTTTTGCAACTTGGGTCATTTACCACTCTGACGAGTTGGTGAGTTTCGGAGGTATTTTCTTAGGATCGACAACTAACAACATGGCAGAATATCATGTTGTCATCAGAATTTTAACCGAAACCTCCTCCCTAGGAATTTCTCGCATGATCATCAACCTAGACTCCGAACTCATGGTCTGTCAACTTAATCAAATCTACGCTATTTGCAATCCTATCCTACTACATCTCCACTTATGAGTTCATCATCTTGAATGAATGTTTGATTTTATCAAATACAGACACATACCAAGAGAACTCAATACCATTTAATATTTGTTAAATAATTACATCATGGATAGGTATCTCACACATAAATAAGTTTTCATAAAGGAAATAAATCACATCACACATCATCATGTAAATTAAAACACATCACATAAAAGACATCATTATTTGAAAATCATTTGGAACTATAAAAACTTGAAAATGTATATATATATGGCGTGACTGAAAATGTTTGATTACATCAAAAAAGGTACATAGAAGGGAAAAATGTTGGGTCCTCATGCCCATAACATCGTCATAAAGACTATACAAAAAAATCATCAGTGAGGTCCTAGTCCTCCCGCATCACATTGTGCTCCAAGTAGCACATCATCGCATGGGCTATTCATCTCAGTAAAGATTTAATACTCTCAGGGACTCCCATTATGTGTCTCTGTAAGTGCAAGGGTACTTTATCCCTCTCAAGAGGAGGGATACCCGTCGTAAGACCACGGAGATTTGTCTCCACCTCTTGGATACCCTCTTCCGCTACTACTACCTGAGCATCCCCGCAACACCCCAATGTCGATATCTCTTTTGGATGTGTTTCTCCCTTGTTTTCATGATGAAATGATACATCCATTAGAAACTCTCCTATGTACCCTAAAAAAAATATATAAAAATAAAAAACACTTGAAAAGATCTTTTTTGGTTTCTTATCTGATGCATCCCATTCCACCCCATATGGAAGGACCAGGTCCATGCTTCCTCGAAAATCCACTCTGGTGTATGGAAAGTCTTCTATCACAATCAATTGGTGTCCTAGCCAAGCAAAGAAATCACTGGTGAATTTGAACTCTAAATCTGAGCCTAGTCTCGGAGACAGGCTAGTCCATCACTCCATACGTGGTTCTCCCACTGGTCGTACTACTAATGCAATCTAAGGTTGCATCTGAGGAATGTGTTCTAAGAAGAATGAAACTAAGAATGAACCATACCCGAACTGCTTATGCTACCCTGCTCTGCATCTCGTAATCTACTCCTTCGCATTCTGAAGGAACCCTGCACTCCAGTTAAACAGTGTTGGCTCTAGACACTATAAACCATAGGCCACCTATGATATTGAAACTAGGTGTGCACTGGTACTTAACTCTATACTTGTAATGGAAAACAGAATGGACCGAAGAGGTAGATCTTGGATATCTTTGATTGCAATTCTACCTCCCAATAGTCTCGGTCCTGGGACACAATGGTTTTCCAGATACCCATACACAGGCGCAGGAAGTTCCCTCTATCCGGATAAAACTATGAGAACCCCTCTTTTCAAGAGGCCAGTCATGAAGTATACATATTCCAACTCAATGGTGAGAAGCTGCATTCCAATTTGGAACCCTTGTTCTGCGATGTTCCATAACCCGATCATATGCTCGAGAAGAAGAATCTCTTTCTTCATTTTTTTCATTTTGAAGAACTTGAGGAGACCGCAATTCCTCAATGAGGCCCGTGTTCAAGGACTTTGAAAATTGGCCAAATCATAGAGATCATGCTCTCTTTCTTTCCACTCGACCATGATTATTTCCGAAATTACCTACAATCATCAACCATCAAAATTCATTAATCACGTTTTTTGACATTTTTTGGGCAAATTGAAAAAAAAAAAAAAAAATTGTTTTCTTTGTCTATGAGTCCAACACCCCTTTCATATGCACATCAGTGCACCAATGCAGCCCCACAGTAGCCATCATATCTCTTTAAAAATTAGAATGCACACCATTCACGAATTGAGAAAGCGTTGACAATCTTGGGCATTTTTTTTCTTGTGTTTTCGGGCAATGCCCTCTCCACCACTACACTAGTGCATTGGCATGCATTTCAATAGCTTGTAGGGGTGATTTAACAAATGGGAAACACTCCCCCACTAAATCTAGGGGAGAGTCGAGCCCTTTTGGGTGCTTGAGACAACCCATGGCATCAATTTTTGCACCCAATCATTTCCTAAAAATGAATTTTGAACCGTACAAATGAAAGAAAGGAAGAAGAGCACTAACTTGGTCCAAATGGCGAGGAAAATGGTTGACCATAGCTCCAACATTGAACAATGCAAGATTCACCTCCAAAGCACAAATTCTCCACTGCTACAAATCTTTTCACAAATGGAATGGTAAATGATATTTTTACCCCATTTTACTATTATAAATTTCATTTTTTCCTAAGATATAGTTATTTTTGGGTTTTGAAAATATTTTGGAGGCCTTATTAATCCCCTGGAATGCAGTTTTGACATTATTGGCAGGTTTCGGAGCAGTTTTGTTCTGTTTTTCATCTTGTCACATTCATGAGCATAGTCTTAGCTCATTCTCAAGCTCAAACACATAAGAACGCGTTGGTAAACTTTTATCTCTTTTTCAGACCCGCGTGGATACATGAAAAAGGAACCCCTTGGAGTTGTCTTTAAGCTCTTTTCAGACTCTCTAAATGTGAAAAACTTTCCGAGTGATCTTGTTTCCTTTCCCACTTGTTAAAAAGTTTGAAAGGGCATCTTTCGAGTGATAATTTGTCTCTTTTTCGGCCTCGCGAGACTAACATTACGAAAAAGGACCACATTGGAGTCTTCTTTAAGTCATTTTCAGACTCTCTAAATATGAAAAACTACCGAGTTTACCTTCTCTGGACTCGTTAAACGATCATACATAGAAGGGCCCATACGGGACCGAACCCTTACTTCTTCCAGTTCATTAAACAAAGGAAGAGGGACTTACCGAAGGTGAGTTATATTGATCATGTGTTATCCTCCTCGAGCTCGTTAAACTAAAAAAATGTACTCATCTATCTGTATGGGAGAAAAAGTGAAGGAATCAAGCCAAGAAGTTTTTGAGAACATTACCAGTAATTCTTACAGTCGTCCTTGAACAAGGAATTGTATCTTTGCATGCATTTTTATCCGTAGAACCTCTACATTGAACCAATCCTTTGATATTCCTTACTCCTTTGGGTCACCTGACGAAAGTCACAGTATCCACTGCATTATCAATTTTTGGTCCTTGTCGCGTTTCTGTTGTCATGCCTCAGTGTTCAAGGGAAGTATCTGCCTCAAGAGTTAACCATCACAAATTCCTATTCCAATACCCATGTCAGTCCATGTTCTTTTGATCCACCAATTACATATCTGTGTTAGTTTCATGTCATTGATGGGGGATACACCAAGGCCCTCCCTCGACGAGTCTATTCCTATTGACTTCATCACATTATCCAGGAGCTAGACTTAGAAACCAGTTAGTACCTTGGGACCTGCATGCCTTAATGACAGGCCTCCTCACGTCCGACAGTGGGTTTACATCATTGACCTCTGATCAGATGATTCCACAGATGTTCTAATTCATCTCATCCATTCACATTCATTGGAATGTACTAGAGTACCTTGGGAATCATTGACATCAATGGTGATTTCCCTCACGCTTGTTAACGATTTACCTCATTGACCGATAATCAAGTGGTTTTTGCCATGTTCGACATCAGGACATCTATTCACATGGTTAGATTCATACTACATCAGGATTGGTAAGAAGACCTTGGGTTGAGTCATCACTCTTATCTATACTTTTCCCAGGTTGCGACAAAGTTTCTTTTAAACATTAACACATATATTGTTACATAGATCCACTTTGTATTGGTCATGGCTATGTCTTGTCGTCTCGTAGATCCACTGTGTATTCTTTGTGGCTATGATCACTTCAGGTCATAGGAGTATATATCCACATTCTATCTTCAGTGGCTATACCTTTTTTTCAATATAACTATAGATCCGCAGTGTATTATATGGTGGCCATACCTTGAAAGTCTTTATCACTCAATCATAGGTATGCCTGCCTTGGGTTTGAAACATGTCATAATATTTGTTTGATGGTTGTGTGAAGCTTCTATCAGGTTCTTTGAGTCCGTACCCTTTCTTGAAAAAGTCTACAAAGTACTTCAGTCATTAGTTCTCATCTTCTAACTTCACACTTTAGGGGGAAATCTGTTACACATCAAAATTACCCATTAGGATGATGGCCTAGTGTCATCATTCCCAATGTCACAAGTGTCACATTTTGCCTACAAGTGTCACAAATATCATATTGTTTTCTTGTCCATGTTGTGTCTCGGATGACATTATCAAGAAAACTTACAAGACACCTCAAAAGACTGGTTTTGAAGAGTGTTGGGACTCAGAAATGTCGTATTTTCATCCACGTTTCCCTTCACTATTCCTTACATTTCATCGCCCAATTAAACCTTCGTCATATCATTTTCATAAATACAATTGGGTTTCACATCATTATTTTCCACTTTATTCATTTTAGTATTAAAAGTGAATTTATGATTAAATATTGGAAAATATACATGTTTTCATATATATCTCAATTATGTGTGAGCTTTGTAATGTGTAGGAATATGTGGATGATTAATTCAAAGAGACTTCTCGAATATCTCTTCCATCATTCCAAA
>ML784307.1:409746-420562 GCA_009831015.1 Picea engelmannii
TGATATGTTGTATGAGATCATTGTTGTTAACTCTTCACATGTTGTATTTCCCTTAGGCAATTTCATGCTTTCCTAGTTAGTGTTTCAATGCTTTCTTAGATCAGTTTGATTTCAGCAACATAGATTAGATTAGATTAGTTCTACTTCAGTCCTGCATATACAGTGCATGTGCTTCGTCAGTTTACGTACCCCGGGTTGACAATTAAATGGTTGGGCAAGTACTACAACGTTATTATAACGACATATATTTCGCCTAACAAAGAGGAGAAGTCATTTGAAAAAGAGTGCAAGTATTTTTCCACCGAGAAAACCACTATAAAATCAATTTTGGAAGGCAACGCTCCCTTATACACTGTCAGGGAGTACTAATGCTCTATGACCTATTTTGGGGGAGCATTCCAATGCTCTGTGCCCCATTTTGAGGGAGTGCTGGACTTTTTTGAGCGAATCTTTGGATTGTTGAGAGAAATCAGGGAAGAATCCCCTCATATCTGGAGTTAGTTGGATTTGGATCTGAGGTCAAGGCTCGATCTTAGGGAAGATCCACAACTAAAGGAGAAGAATCCTCAACTCATCCCAATAATATCTTAAGTGGTTAGGCCTCTCCAAGCCTATATAAGGAGGCCTCTTCATGGTAAAAGGGGAGACATTATGAAGCATCAAACTTATGATCTCATAAGGGAGATATCATTGAAGCATCAACATTCTATGTTCATTATTTGAGAAAGGGTCTGGAAAAAGAGAGCTTGGTGAAGTTGTTGCACCTACATCCATGGTTGTAAACACCTCACTTTGTTTTCATTAATATAAATCTATGTTTGGCATGTTTCCTTTAAAGTTTGTGTACGTTTCATGAGCTTGTTTCTTACATAGATCCATTATAAAGCTAATCTTGGTAGAGTAGGAAGTATGTCTTGTTTTCGTTGCTCATTGTATCGCAGGACCTTCTGAAGCACTTGGAGATTAAGGTCACCCTAGATCAAGCAAGGACAAATGTCAGTAAAAGGGTATTTAATCTTCTTCCTTCTTCTTCTTTGGATAGTTTAGCTTCATGAAAAGGAAAGTTAGTGTCCACAATAACACTTTTTTGTATTGGTCATAGGGGTCTAGTATCCAAGAGAGAATCCACTTGTTTGCAAGGGGATTTCTCTATAACAACTGTAGTGGGCCTGCATGTGTGCATACGCGCCCTGCCCTTGGACAACCTGCGTACATACGTTGGATGTTGAAGTGTCAATATCATGTTTGTTGAGAAAATTTTTGTAAAAAGAAGAGGCAGTCATCCTCTTCCCTATCAGGAGTCACACTCTTCAAGGGTTTTCTTGCTATAGTACTGGTCTCTATTATAGTAGTCTATATCCTAGGTCTAACTTCAGTTTATCTTTCTTTTGACCAAAGATTTCTTGTGTTTTCTTTAAATAGGGTTTTTATACAAGTTGGTGAGTCTACTTTGATCTGCCTTCTTGGTATTGTCAGAGACTCCCTGCGATCTGTGATTGGGCCAGAATCCTTTTCTTGGTCCTGTCTTGTCGTCATTTTCCATTTTTTTCTTTGGAAGAAAAGAAAATAATTCATTTTCAAATTTCTTGTTTTGAAGCATAAAACAATAAAAAAAAAAATCGTTCATTTCTTTGTTTGGAAAAGTAGTTTAGGTTAAGTTGCTTCATTTACCAAGGAAAAAGAAAGTTTTCTTAGGTTATTTACTTGAATGCTTAAATAAATTAAGTAGCTCGTAGTCGAGAGAAATCTTGTTTTGATTTTTCTTTTCAAAGATCTGAGAAAAGTAGTTACAAAAAGTTTGGTGAAAGAGTTTCAATTGGCAAATATTTATTTGTGAAGAACGACTTACTTTTGTTTCCAGTATCATCTTATGGTCTTCTCTTTCATCTCTTAAATAACATCACTGGTTTCACTTTCATTCCTTTTAAATTAAGAAAGACACTAAAATTAATGCCTAATTAAAAGTTATTAGACTTTGTGTTTGTAGGGTCCATCAACGCAATCTAGGCTAGAGCCTTGATTAAGGATTGGAGAGGAAACTCTTCAAGGCTACAAAAACAAACATAAGATTTTGTGCTAGGGAGTTATTGAAAGTCTAGTAACCAAGAAATTTATCTGAGACCCCCCTCTAACACAGGGGCTAAACACGAGGTCGCGTGTGGGAAGGTAGCGGATATAACCCCTCCAAAGCTAGACCAAGCATAGTGGGGAACACATATAGAGGGATTATCTTGGGATTCTGTTGATCGCATTTTCCATGGAGCTTAGTGGGTCTCGAATCCATTCGAGATCCTCAGTCGTCTTTTGGAACACTTTATTTCGATATCCTTGATAGGTTTCAGGCTTGATACCCTGCTCATTGTAGTCCACCCAACTGTCGACTGTACTCGCCTGGTAACTGTTCGCGCGCTAGCAACCTAGTTGCCTTTATCTTAGTGAATTACATAGGTGAATGAGGGGGTATACCAAGGTACCTAGGGAAAACATCGGGCCATGCTTTACAGAGTATACCCGGAGGGTGCTTCCGTACTCGAGTTGCACTTGGTTGATGTAACTATTCTTCCAACTAGCTAGTGATCTGCTTGTCTTAACTCACAGGACCTTTTTCTAGTGTGTGATGGTTTTTTAAATGATTATAGAAATACCTAGTGTGTCTTTTATATTCTCACATAGTGGAGGATCAAGAGATCCGTCGGTCGTGAAGGGTTTTTGGCCTACCACCAGTCGATCTCAAGCCACCCCTGCCACTGTTAAGATGAAAACTAGACCAACAACGGTCTTTTGAGGCGACCGGGTTACAGGAAACTGTGCCCGACTCATATCTGAGAGGAGAACATTTGGTTATGGAGGAACCAATCATTTTTTACCTCGGAGCGCAAGCTCTTGGTCTGTATAATCCTCCAATCACTGATCTATCGACGCCCATTGTCGTACAAGTTCAACCTTACGAGCGTCAGGTAATGTCACAAGCAGCGATGGAAATAAATGTTGCTACTTCTTCAGGGAATACTCATATTTCCTTTATGGATGTCACTATAGGGGGTGTTCCACCTCCTAACCAACTTTTGTCAGTTCAGGCCACTATGGTCTCGACTACCTCTACCTCAAGCAATGGTATGATTCCATCTATGGTGGTGATCACGCCTCCTTTCACCTAGAGTGTGACAGGCACTCTGTTCTCATATGAGATGCCTGGCTTCGGTACGAGCATTGTACTTTCCTACTCCACTCTACAGACTTTAGGTCTTAGGGAAGGGAGCTCTAATGCTACCCTAGAAGGACCTATAGGGGGAACTTCAGCTCCCTATAAATATTTCCCTTACGGAGGGGGACATATACATCCTTCATCCCCTTTGCTCAGTAGAGCTCACCAACATTCCATCGGGCCGAACATAAATTACAGTTCACTTGGAGCAGAGAGTCAAGGACTACCTTCTTATAACATGTTGGTAGGTTCGAAACCACTCTCTTTGGTTGGCATGTTTGGTAACAATGCTTTCTCGTCAGCTATCGTCTTGGCTGGGGGCAACCCCGATTATGGAAAACAACATCCTCTACAGGGTACTATTCCTGGATAGGGGGAAAACTTAGGAATTCCTTCCTCACAAGGACCTTGGAATCCATGGCAGGGATCAATTCCATTGTTAGGGATGTTGACTGAGGACAACCCCTTCCATAGCTAATGGAACCCCTGACAAGTCTCAACACCTATGCCTGTCAGATCAACAAGGAGTAACCCTTCCCAAAATCCTTGGAATGCGATGCAATCCTAGCCCTTTACGTCCTATTACAAGAGTCAGTTGATGACGTCTCAACAACATCAGAATCCATACACTAGTCATGACCATGGTTATTACCAAAACCCTGGCTAGCAACCTAACTTTTCCTAGCAACTTGGTGCCAGCCAAACTCCACGATCCTTTTTCCATGGTTACAATCAACAACCCAAATTACCATTTATGGAAACTCTGCACTTGCCAGACTTTATAAGGTTATTAAATGACCCCATCTATCATGATCCATGTTGGCCCCCGATGCCAACCAAGTTTCCTTCGTACATCCCAAAGTTTGAGGCCAAACCTAACGAAGAATCTAGGAGATCATGTGACTACTTACCATTTATGGTGCTCATCCAATTCTTTGAGAGATGACTCCATCTAGTTGCATTTTTTTCAACTCACTCTCATCAGAAGTGAAATGAAATGGTACATCGAGCTTGACTGCTCAAGATACTCTTCCTTTGACGAATTGGCAATGGATTTCTTAAACCATTTCCAATTACCTCTGAGATACGATGTCAACACTGAATTGCTGGCCAACTTTGAGCAAACAAAAGCAGACTATATCTTAGATCACATCCAATAATGGAGACGATGGAAGAGTTTGATAAAAGTGTCAGTCCCACTAGCATTCCTACTTGAGTGGTTCCTTAAGTCTTTGGTACCCCATTTATCTAAAGATATCACAACCTTGAGGGTATTCTCAGAGGAAGAAGCAATAATGAGATCCCAATAGCTAGAATTGATTTACTCTTAGTCTGGTTTACTTTACGAAGTTTTACTAGATGCACCACGGTCGATACTTGACAATACCAGACAAATATCTAGACCACATGTCCATGGTATTGTTGGTTCAATGTAAACAAATCCCATTGATCAGCTGTCAAATCAATTGTAGCAATTGTCAATACATCAGACAGTGGCCAACCAGACCATTGGTTTGTCTACTCCCCCTACTCAAACATCAGATGTACACAGTGTGAAATCAACAAATCTGAAGGCCACCCAACAACCTAATGGAAAGAAAAAACAACGAAAGAAGGGTAAGGGGGATAAGAAACCTACCAATAATGTTGGTGAGGGAAATAATGAAAAGAAGAAGTCGAAGTATCCATGTAATCTTTGCAAGGAAGACCATCTGACTCACCAATGCCCTCATCTTGTGGAGGCCCAAAAGTTATTGGCACAACAACAACCTCCCATGTTAAAGAATCCATTTCCACATGGGCAGAATTTAGCTCAAGCCTCTTCAAGCACAGAAGGGGTTAGTCAGGGACCCCCTCCATCTTTGAGTGATCCTTTGTCTACGAATGTGTACATGATGAAAGGTAGTGTCAACATAATGACTAGGACACATGATTACGGGATGCCAAACACCTCACAGAAGGGTAACGAAGTCAAAAACCCACATCTTCCTCTCCAGATTGAGAATACATTGGGCGAAACAATGACACACATCCCCAAAGGTGCATTCAAGAAAGCTTCCCACAACCCAAATGCAAGGGTTGCCCATAACTACTTTGTGGTGGAGGATTTGTCACAAATCCCTTGCACAATGTCAGCTTTGGAAGTCCTCCAGAGCTACCCTTCCTAGAGAAAGGCTCTGTTAGCTTCCTTAGGATCTGCTGAGACTTGTAATCTAGGAACGATCATGCTTGATACGACCGACTTAAAACCTCATCTTCCTTACCATGTAGCATTTCAGATAGTAGTGGCTTACACCACAAAATCATTTACTCAGAATATTTTATGCATGGTGGTTGATGAGGGTGCCTCGACATGCGTGATGTTGTTGGCATTTTGGAAGGCCATTGGCCAACCTATTTTGTCTCCATTTCCTACTCTTCTTACCGCTTTAGATGGTCATTCGTTCCGACCACATGGAATCATCCCTCTTTTCCTATGCAGTTAAGAGAGAAGACCGTGTGTGTCGAAGTTGAAGTGGTCGATGCATATCTCGACTACAATCTCTTGTTAGGAAGGAGTTGGACCTACACTATGCAAGCAGTGGTTGCGATAGTTTTCTGGGTCTTGTTGTTTCCACATGAGGGTTGGATCATGACCATTGATCAATTATCCTTCTCCCATCCTAACCCTTCATCAAGGGTATCCATGGTCCCGATGATTGATAACCCTCAACCCGACATCATCAAAGTAGGGTTTGGTTTGTGCCCACCTTTGATGGGTACTTTTGATTACCTGCCTTCGACCGTCAATTTCCATTACATGTCGGTTGTCCTCGACCAGCCTAGGGATGAAATATTTCAAATCTCGTCATTTCGCATGACTTACTTTAATGATCCGTGGACTCTTCCTTCCCCATCAGCCACGATGGAAGGGACAAGGCACCATGGCATGGCCATGCCTTTGTCCATTGAAGAATTTGCATACTCTATAGTTCAGCAAGCTTCCACCAACCCTAATCTGACTCCTACACATAAGTTGGATCCGGTTCTCGAGCCTACATGGGCTCAAGGTTCCCGCACTAATACTGATTCTTTAGACTTAGTATTTCCCTCAAACGAGGTGATTATTGAGGAAATGACTAGTACGGATAGACCATGGGATGATCTTCATCACATATCTTACCTCCTCCCAGAGTTAAGAAGAATTGAAGCAAGTGAATTCACTTTGACTATGACTAGAGATAAGTCTTGTCCTATCAACCCTTTGGCTACACACATTGTTTACATTGAAGGAAATATGGAAACCATTTCTCAAACGATACCTATCAATATCTCCAGAACCCCTGGTGTCTTGGAGAATATCTTCGTCAGAGCAGACTGCTCCCCCAAGGAGATTCAAATCTACATAGATTTATTTAAAGAATTTTGCAATGTGTTTGCCTGGTATTATGAGGAAATTATAGGCATAGATCCAAGAATCATCGAACATGAAATCACAACATATATTGATGGTAAGCCGGTTTGGCAGAAGCTTCGTCCAGTCAATCCTAGGAAAGACGAATCTATTAAGGCTGAAGTAGAGAAACTACTCCAAGTTGGTTTCATCTACCCCGTCCAATTGACTCAATGGGTGTCAAATCCCGTTCCAGTCAACAAAAAATAGGGTACGATTCACATATGTACGAACTTCCATGATTTGAACAAGGCCTATCCAAAGGATAATTTCCCCACGCCATTTATTGACCAGATAGTCAATGAATGCACAGGTTGCGAAGCCTTTTCTTTCATGGATGGTTTTTTGGGATACGATCAGATACAGATCAAGCTCGAAGACCAACACAAAGCCACTTTCATCTGTCCATGGGGTACATTCACTTATCGAAAGATGCCTTTTGGTCTGAAAAATGTTGGAGCTACGTTTCAACGGGCTATGTCTTTTTCTTTCCATGACCTCAAACACATAGTCGAGGCTTATCTCAATGATATAGCATCAGGATATCGCAAGAGAGCTAATCATCCTACACACCTCTGACTTATCTTTGAGTGATGTCGCTACTACCGGATCTGCTTGAATCCAAACAAATGTAGTTTTTGCATCACATTAGGTCATCTGTTAGGTTTCATAGTTTCAACAACAGGGATCATTGTCGATCCTCTAAAGTTTGAGCAATAGTTTAGTTGCCTCCCTCATGGACAATCCCTCAGCTTCAGAGTCTATAGGGAAAAGTGAAATTTTTACAGTGTTTGATCGCAAACTATGTCGAGATCACAAAGGGTTTCATGCATTTATTGAAGAAGGATGTTCCTTTCCATTTAGGAGGATGATTTTCTCTCAGAATATGTGATTTACTACCTAAGTTGAGGCCTGGTTGGACCAAAACTCAATTATTCCCACATTGAAAAACTTATGTTGGTAGCAGTTCATGCTATCCAACAGTTCCTTCATTACATATTGTTTCACAATACCACCGTCATTGTCGTTGTGAATCTGTTTCAATACGTGTCGACATGATGTATAATTGTTGGAAAGATTAGTAGATGGATAGTTATCCTCCAGGAATTTGACTTGGATTTTGTTTTGGAAAAATCCAAAAATTTGTTGGTCTTTGCAGAACTCATTTCATAACTTCCGGTCGAATCAAGTGATGTTATACCCGAAGATTTTCCTATCAAAGGAGACATGTTTCTAATCACATCTTCGGACCCCTGGTATGGAGATATGCTAGTCTATATCCAGACTTTGAAGTGCCCTACCTCTGCTTCTCATGATGAGCATCGCCACATACGCCATCAAGCCAAAAACTATCTCATACTCGAGGACACTATGTATCATCGAGGTGTAGATTGCATCCTTCATATGTGTCTCACCCATGAAGAAGCAGAAATTGTGCTTAACAATTTCAACACTAGAGCATGTGGCAATCATTTGTCTGGGTTGGAAACAACCCAAAAGATTCTACAAGCCAGTTACTTTTGGACAAAATTAATCAAAGATTGTGTTGAATCAGTGAAGAAGTGCCATCGATGTCAGATCTTCTCTCGGAAGATGAGGGCACACCCCACTCCCATGTTTCCTGTCATCACAGTTGGTCCCTTCAACAATTGGGGGATTGATTACGCTACATGAAACCCTCCTTTTGCATGGGGGCATTGTTATATCATCGTAGCAGTAGACTACTTCATGAAGTGGGTCAAAGCTATGCCAACATTTAAATATGATGGTGAGACTGAAACTCTTGTTTTGTTTAACCAGATAATAGAAAGATTTGACATCTCCAGAGAGATTGTCACTAACCATGGTAGTCAATCTCAGAACAAAATGATTTTCGAGTTAACATAAAATCTTGGGTTGAGACAAGAACATTCATCACCCTACTACCCACAAGCGAATGGTCAGGCGGAAGCTATGAATAACTACCTTAAGACTATTTTACAGCGAACGATTGATTCAGCCAGGTCAAATTGGCATTTGATGTTGTATTCAGCATTATGGGCCTACTAAACGTCTGTTAAGACTACAACTGGTTTCTCACCTTTTCAAATCATTTACGGGCTGGAAGCAGTCTTGCCTATAGAGTGCCAGATCCCCTCTCTAAAGTTGGAAGTACAGTTATTTCCAGACACTTCACTGCTTGAAGAGAGTTTATTATATCTTGAGAATCTCAATGAGAAGCATTGGGATGAAGCCTTGGCTAACGAGGCTCACAAACAAAAAATCAAGTGTCAGTATGATCGGTCCGTCCATCCTTGGATTTTCTCTAAAGGAGACCTTGTCCTATTCTATGACCAAGATAAGTACCCCTTGGGGATAGGTAAGTTCAAACCCATGTGGTTTGTACCTTTCATCATAAAGGAGATTCTAAAGAAGGGTGCTTATCATCTGGTGGAATTTGAGGGAAATTCTTTGGTGAAGCCTAGAAATGAGATCTACCTCAAGAAGTATTACTCATAGGTGGGTCGCCTTGGGTGACTTCTTGTACCATATGTATAGTCCTGTACTTTCTCTTTTTTTAGTTTTCGTCTTTTTGGTTTTATGGACGTGTCATTTTTTTCACTGTGGCAGATGTCAAGTGAATCAGAGGTGTTCGTTGGGTTCATGAATGGTGCTATATGGCACACTCGGAGGCTTTCTTTTGTGGCTTGGGTGATTTTCACACCTCAGGGCTAGTTGCTATCTTTAGGAGGTATCTGTTTAGGTGATGCCACAAACAATGTCACCGAATATAGCACAGTCTTAGAGTCGCTTCGTGACACTTTGTCACATGGTATCTCTCACCTCCAGGTCTACTTAGATGCTCATTTGGTTCTGTCTCAGTTAAATGGGGTTTGCCACATTTATGATCCTACACTACACCAACGGTTCCTTAGGGTACATCTCTTAGAACAAAGTTTTGATTACATTACATATATCCATGTTCCTAGGAGATTAAATCAAATCACAGATACTCTAGCTAATCATGTATTATATTGGCATATTGCACACATGTAATAAAAGAACACACACGCACATGTAAATACAATTGTAAAATAGATGTAATCCATAAGACATAAAAAGATGAAAAATATCCGTATATATATCAAAAAATATCAGAGTACATGGGTGGGCGAAAGCACCTCAAAAATATGTCCAGTTAGAGTCATGGGGCATATTCGCTCAAAAATATACAAAAGGTGCCCTCAGTACGTACGTAGTCTAGCCTAGCTAAGGGTGAGGCCTATTGGCCCTGTTGTAGTGAACAACAACATTCGATAAACTCTGAAAGATTTGGAACCAGGTCCGTGTCACCCCAACTACGTGAGGTTGCATCGACGGTGAGAGATCCTCAATATCCACCATAGGGACTATATGAGTGAGCACGGTAAGGTTCCTCTCTACCCATCTCAATACTCTCTCAACCTCTCCATATGGAGCCCCCCCTACTACTGTTGTTGGTCTTGTGGCTCCATCTAGTCCTGCCTCTAGTCGAGGATGCCGGCTAGTCCTTGAGAAGTCTATTGGATGCACTGGTACCACATCTGTACATAACAGATACGTAAGTGTCAGATACTCTGGTATATAAAACAAATGATGATATATATAAAAATAAATAAAAATTAAATAACTTTGAAAGGAAAACTTACCCATCTCTCCTTGCTCCGCTCTGGGAGGTACAGGCATGTCAAGATCTCTGGAAACGTTTATCCCGGCATAGGGGTTGTTGTTCCTGAGTTTATGCTTTAAGGCTGTAAAGTATACCATCAAGGCATCCGTAAAGGTAAAAAGGAATAACTTAAGAATAAAAATTGAAGAGGAAGGGTGAAGCAGAATCAGTTTCTCAACTATCTCTGTCTAGCTTCCCACTGTTCTTGGATGCTAATATCTCTCTCAATAGCAGCCCATGAACGTTCTAATTCGACCCGATTAGTTGTTGTTTATAGGATGGTATTAAATAGGTTCAGAGCGATACTGGTTTGATCTTGAAGTCCAAGTTCAATGTTGGGTTGTCTGCTGTTGGTCCCCGGTTTTGACCCTGCTCTTTGCCTATATTATATACCACAAACCTCCATTCATATGCCAGTACCACCCTTTTGACCTCATTTTGACATACTTAACATCTCTCTACCATGCAAAGGGGTCACCTAAGGTATCTT
>ML784307.1:431846-468653 GCA_009831015.1 Picea engelmannii
AAATTGAAAGGTTAAAGCAGAGAAAGAGGGATATTTTCAAAAGAAACAAACAACTTCAGAGGATTGCTAAGAAGCATGTTATAATCAACAGGGTCCTTAAGAAAGAAATGAGGAATCTGAAGAAGCAGGAAAGGCTACAGATGTTGGTTGCAGCTGCTGCAACCCTTTGATGGCGACCAAGTTTTTTGATTTTTGTTGCTTGAGGACAGGCAAGAAATTAAGTGTGGGGGTATGTTGGTCCCCGGTTTTGACCCTGCTCTTTGCCTATATTATATACCACAAACCTCCATTCATATACTAGTACCACCCTTTTGACCTCATTTTGACATACTTAACATCTCTCTACCATGCAAAGGGGTCACCTAAGGTATCTTTTCATTTCAAGCTATTTTTATGCACTTTAATTCTCTAAATTGATAATGGACTAATATCACTTGGGTTAGGTACCACTGCTATTTTTGGAATAGGATGCCGGTACCAGGTACCAACTCGCACCCGTGGAGGTACCAGTGGAGCCGTTCGAGAGCTGTGCATTATGGTGTGCGTTATGGTTCGAATGAAGGATAGAGAGGTTCACAGGCCAGCTGGAGTCATCACCACAGAGAACTCGAGAGAATAATGATAAACCTGGATCGACTACTCTTCACCATTCACACTTCATGACACTACGTGTCACAAAGATGTGATATAAGTTTTAACTGATTCCACGATTATTCTCGGATCAGGGATCCGTTTGTTTTAGGCATCTTTGTTATTTGACTGTTATGAACCATGAGACTCCTATTAAAACCCGGGATCACTGCTGAGAATGGGTTACGACTGTTACTACTACTATTGTTACTATTACTGTCGTCGTTTTCTATTGGATTATGCTATGAACTTATGTCTTGAATACAAACTGCTGTTGCGTATATTATTCGACTGTCATATGTTCTGAGTATTATTTTGATGAGTTAATGAAGTGTGGAGTTACACTGTATCTGCATTGTATGATCTAGTCAGCTCTGGTCGTTTTCCACTGCGTTTGTGCCGTTTGGTTGGGCCCGCCAAACTGGTGCAAGTCGCTGCCTTAATTTGCAATAGATTTAGTTTGTGCTGTTATAGCTTTCGTTCATCTCAATATCTTAGAACTTACATCAGAGGTAGCGTAGTGTTCACAGATTTAGCTTTGGTTGATCATAGTTTCAGTTCATTACAGTGTGTTAATGCTTGCTTACATGACAGTTTAAAAGTTTCAGAATCGTGTTTATTCGTTCCTCAATAGACTCAATCTCCATACTGTTATCCCTTTATGTTGGTGAATGTTAAATGCAGTACTGATGCCTGTAGGGTTAGCATATGCATATGATTGTTTGGCTTTTCACTTTCACTTCGAATATAACTTATAATTAGTATGCACTTTGTTTTGTTAGACAGTAGTTTCTTTGCGTTCTTAGAACAGTTAGGTTACAGTTAGAACAAAAGGAGCTCCTGGTACCAGTTAGTAGCATAATATTCTGTTTTCATGTAGATAGCATTAGATTTTTTTTGGATGCTCAGAATGAATGCAGTTTCGACAATACCCTGTGTGTCATGACTTAAACGAAAATGATGATGGTAGATGGTTGAACATAGAGGTAGAATGATTTTGTAGAACTACACTTTTGAATAGAAATAGCAGTACCAGCATCGGAGTACAAGACTATTTTTTCTGTTGATGATTTAGATAGGAAATGCTCAGTTTTAAGTTAGTCATTAAAATTCAAGTTCTCAGAATAGGTGTGTGTTTTATTCTTAGGATAGAATTCAAATAAAGACTAGACGCTTGCCTGAACATACTGTGTATCAGCTCGAATTTTACCAACCCTGGTTTGACAATTTAGTGTTTCAGGTCACTTAAAAGCTTCAATTTAGCAGCCTGACATCTGCTATTTGGGACAGTCATGGAGAATAAGATTTTATTTAATTGTGAAAGAATTTAATCAAATGTCACTTCAAACTTTTAAGAGATGAGAATAGGAAAAAACAATTTTGAAATTCAAAACACTAACATAAATACATTCGAGGTCGTTTCCTGGATTTGCAACAATTTGAGAATTATAAAATAACATAGAAGTACTACTGAAAAATATGAGGCTTTAATCAAGAAAGAATCTCATATTTTTAATAGGTAATAAAGAAGGAAAACGAGATTTCTAATGAAAAGTTAAGTATTAAGGTTCAAATGATTCACAGGTCTTAAAATCACTGATAGCAATTTCAGAGGAAAAGTTGTAAATAATTTGATATCCAAATCAATCTGAACTATAAAATATGTTTACAGATAACTTCAAATTGATTATTCATTAGAAAAACATTGAATGAAAAACATAATAAAATATAGTAAACAGGGTTGAAGAACACATAGCTACAAATTGCCAGGATTCAGAATCTCGTCTGTATCATATATTATGATGGATTGGAAAACTGTTAATTCAATCGGCTCTCTCCAAAAATCAAAAGCCTTTCCTCAGTATTTTGAAAATACATTTATACATCTTCATCAAATATTTTCTCATTGGTGATTAACCAACTTACTAAGATTACAGTTACATATATGAATAATGTCAACCATTTACATTTCTTTTCTAATTTCCAATGATGAAAATATTAAAAAAAAAAAAAATTATGTTTGTGTTGATGAACTTCCTTTCTCCACCTCAAGACAGAGAACAGACCTTCCCAAAAATTTCACAAAAACTCTAGGAGCGTCTGGTATCTCTTTTGCTTCAAACATGAAGAATCTTTTTTGTAATTCAGGCAAACGATCTTCTATCATCTTCCCTGTGAACTTAATAGTTTGCAACTTTAGGTTCAGTGTCACCATCCATTTGTCGATTTATGTGATATTGATTAATTTAATTTTTGAGATCTCTATCTTCATTTCCTCCAGCTCTTCTTTGAACCTTAGTTGGTGCTTGGCAATGTTAATCTCACCTAATAATCCGGGACAGTCATTTTTTCCAATATTCAATGAAGTCCTTTCTAAGAGATCAAAAATTCCCTCGCAATCATCATTGACATATTTGGTTATTGTTTTATATTCAACCAAGTCTACTTCCCACACTTTAAGTATTACGTCTCCTTTAACCTGTTCTGAAATGGATAATTTTTTAATCCTTCTGACTTCTTCCTTTGTTGAGAGGGTTATTTCCTTTTGGAAAGTCATTCTAGCTACTTTCGCTTCCCTTTTCCTTTTGGAAAACATTCTCCAAGGATTTATTTGTTTCTTGAAAGTAATTCTGGACTACTTCTAGATTCAAAAACACTTTCTGTTGTTCTTCTTCTATTTTCAAATGTATTCCCAATGCTTGTTTCCTGAAAATTTCAAGTTCTATTATTTGATTAGTAATAGAACTAATTTTATCTTGTAATTGTTTATTTTCTTCTTCCTGCTTTTGGACCTATGCATGTGTGACCTGTATTATCTATTTTGCCTCTTCTAAGTCTGTTTTCATTTTCTGAATTTCTTGAATATCTTTTAGTCTAGCTTGTTCTAGACCCTTTTGTATTCCCCAACTGACATTTCTCTTAGTTTCTTTCAATTTGTCTTGTAGCTGAGTTATTGTTTAGTCTTTTTGTTCGAGCATGGTTGTTAAAATACCAACAAAATATATATTTGTTTATGCTATAGAACCCATAATACCTGCTAACTCTGTAGCAAATTCTCCATCTTTAAGCTTCTTTCCATCTATAATGACCCTATGTTTTTTAATCATCCCCTCTCCTCTCAGATGAATTTCCTGTTTCAAGATTGCTCTTCTCTTTTTACTGAAAAAATAATATGATGGAGGGATATCATCCCTTGAAATTGGCTCTAGATCACTGACATACAGATCTCCTTCATGGGGGGTTCCATAAGTTGACTGCAATGGGGTTAAGGAAGTGATGGGACTTCCAATCTCTATTGATGTTGTTCCTCCTGTCTTTTCTGGAACATCCTTAGGGATTTATGGGGGTGTTTCTAGCTCCTTTCCCTTCCCTGTCTCTAATTCTTTTGTCTGGGAACCCTCTGTGTCTTAGGAAGGTATCTCAGTGTCCTTCATCTTGCCTTTGGGATTTTCTTTGTCCTGTTTATTTGTTTCAAACCCTGGGGGAGGCCCTTCCTTCTCTGGAGGTGTGGTCGAAACGTCTCTCCATCTTGAATAAGCTCTCTTGCCCAAGCAAGCTTTCTTTTATGGGAGAAGGTCGTTTGAGGAGGTTCTTGAACTTCTGTGATGTCATGATCTTCAGGAGTCTCCTCATCAGGGGAAGTTATGACTTCCCTTACAGGTTCTGCAGCTCTGGGAACTTCCCTCACGGATTCTGTCATCCTGGGCTTTATAGGTTCCTCTTCATATACCTCTTCAAGCTGGCATTTTCTTGATTTTTTAAGTGCAACTTCTTCATCAAAGGTCATGTCCCTACTGATCTCAATATGACGGTGACCAGGTATGTAGATTCTGAAGGCCTTGGATACCTCACAGTATCCCACAAATATTCCATTCTTTTCGGTGGGCTCTGACTTGTTTTCTTTTCTCTTTTGGTATATGGATAAACACTGGACAGCCAAATATTTAGAGATGTCTTACCTCTGGCTTCTTTTCGGTGAACATCTCTTCCGGGGTCTTGAAACCAAGTGCACTATGGGATAGTTTGTTCTACACATAAACAACTACCATAGCTGCTTCTACCCATAAGCACATAGGAAGATCTTGATCGTGAATCATGGTCTTCATAGCTTCCATAATCGTTCTGTTCTTCCTTTCAGCTACACTGTTTTGTTGGGGATTATAGGGACTAGTTAGTTCCCTCTTGATCCCAACATCTCTACAAAATCTTACAAACTCCTTTGAGGTATATTCTCCTCTATTATCTAACCTGAGTATCTTAATCTTTCTTTCAGAAAGATTCTCTATCAAGGCTTTGAATTCCTTGAATTTACTGAATACTTCATCTTTAAATTTTAAGAAATATATCCAGGTTTTACGAGAATAATCATCAATAAATGATACATAGTATACATACTCGCTAATGGAGGATGATGGAATTGGGCCACACACATTAGAATGGATGAGTTCCAATGCTCCTTCTGCTTTGTTGTCCCTCTTTGGAAAGGGGTTCTTGATGTTCTTCCCTTGCGCACATCCATTGCATATGCCTTCCTGATCAACCTTGAGTTCTGGTAAACCTGTGACAGCTTTTCATATGTATGGTAGTGCCTTGTAGTTGATGTGGGCCAATATTCTATGCCAAAGTTTGCATGAGTTTTCGATGGCATGGTTCATAGAAGTTTCTGGGTGACCCTTCAGCTTATATAAACCATTTTCTTCACTTCCGATGACGATTTATTCATTTAAGGTTTCTCCCTTAGCCCACATAAGAACTTCTCCATCTATGAAGGCAACTCTATAGTCTTTCTTGTATAAAGCTGATATGGAGAGTAAGTTCTTCTTTAGGCCCGGTACATAGAGTACATCTTTCATTGTTATTGAGTTTTCTGAATCTAGCTTGTAGTTTGATTCTCCTATTCCCTTGATGGGATATTGATAATCATCTCCAAGAGTTACTTTCTGAGAAAAATTCTTTTCTGAAATACAAGAGAGAGTATTCTTCTTACCTGTCATATGCTTTGATGCATTGCTATCAATGAGCCATGTGTCTTCTCCAGGTGATACAGATCCTGAGAGAGCTGAGATTAAGACATGGTCCTTAATCATCTTCATAGGTGGTTCTTCATCTTCGGCAATGTGAGCATGTTGCCTTTTGTGCTTCCTCTTTTACTCTTCTCTTATAACTGGACAATTATTCATCTTGTGTCCCATCTTATCACAATGATAGCATTGTATAGATGAGAGATCTCATCCCTTGTGTTGTCCTTTCTTCTGAAAATTTCTTGAATGAGATTCTTTGTTGTTGAACTTGTTTGATGGTTGCGGTTCTCTATGAGATTCCCTTTTGAAGTAGGGTTTCTTCCTTCCTCCTTTTGTATGAGTAGCTAGGGCTTGATCATCGTCCCTTGCTAGTAGTGTTTCATGGTTGGCTACCCTTGTCTCTTCTTGGGTGCATTCTTCCCATAGTCTTTCAAATTGTAGTTTTTCCTTTCTGCTACATACTGACTGGATGAAGGCATCCCAAGGGTCGACCTCTCACTCTGGGTGGGTAAACCCACCTTTAATTAATTCTGGGTCTTCCATTATAACTATTGGGGCCAACTTCTTATTCTGCACTTTGTAATTGTCCGATGACCAATCCGCAAAAGGATATTTGGTCCTTATACAATTACCGACATGATTAATCCTCAATGGGGATTAATCCAATAACAATAATAATAATAATGGCATGATTAATCCGCAATGGGGATTTAATCCAATAATAAAATAATAATAAGAATGCTCTTCACAGTTACATTATTTCAACATTGATCTTATGTATAAGCACCTAAGTACCTACTTTCCTAGTACCAGCCTCGCAATGGAGTCCAATCAACTCCTCAATGTTGTGGGGCCTAGGGGGAAAAGTATGCAAGTTGAATGGATCCCCTCTCCTCGAGAGACCAGTTAAGAAGTAAATTTCCTCAGTCATTGGAGTCAACAAATTCCCCTCGAGCATGAATGCCTCTGCGTCAGGATGTCAGTAATCTATAAATTCATTTAGAAACCTAGGTTGTGCCCTCGTAAACGGACACTGAAAGAAATTTAACAACTCACATTGTAACAAAACAATGATAGTAGCAGGGTCCTTGGAGACAAAAAAATCAATGTCCTCATGCTCCCTGATCTCTCTCCAATGCACATACATCTTGGAAAAACAAGTCAATGGTGAGTTAACTCTTGCATTTCCATTTTATCCCACTTATTAGAGGGTGTACATGAGTTTTCTTGAGGACAGTTGCGTGCACACGCGAGCAGCTTCTCTTCTGCACACATGTACATGTGGGCTATGCTTGGACAACCCGCGTACATGTAGGGCTGACCTCTTTAAAGGTCAGTGCCCCCCCAAAAAAACAAAATAAATGAAACAATGGAAGATGGAAATGCAAGGGAGGTTAGTATGTACTTACTTGGTCCAAACGAAAGTTTTTTTCCTCAATTGAAGCTCCTAGAATCAAGTATTTCGAAAAAGGGGTGTTTTTTGACTTTTGGTCAATTCTCAAATTATAATGGTGATAATGAGCTGCCAACTTTCTATTTATGGACTTTTTGACCCCTTTTTTGTCATTTTTTGGCCCCTTTTGCCATTTTTTCTAGCTTGAAAATCGTTTACTATGGTTCTTGAGTTTCTCAGGGGATGTTATGATCAATGTTACTTTGGGTATTGGGAATTGTTTTGAGAGTTGGGTCGGTTTTGAAGGTCTTTTGGTAAAAATTCATTTTTCCAACTTTGTGCATGTAAGATAGGATTCCACCTCCACTTGTTACACCTCGTTGTATTTTTCTCTTGTCCATAGGATCGATCCCACCGAATTGCGAAACATAACCATCACTTTTTCTCTAGAAGTGTTGTAATTTAGTGGTAGAGCCTACCTATACATGGATGCCCTAGGTAGATCCTGGTTGCATTTTGGTGTCCATGCCGTCACTAATTACTATAGGCTCGAGAGTCCTTATTAGTTTTTCCTGATTATGAGTATGAGCCTCATTTGAATTGATTCATTATCACTCTTGACCTCACCCTCGGGACTCCCAAAACACAATGGGTCTTCTTTTAAGCCCTTTTCAGACCCTCTAAACATGAAAAGATTGTCAAGCGATCTTGTTTCCCTTCATGCTCGCTAAACTGAAATTTGAAGGCACATTTGTCCGACGGTAGTTTACCCCTTTTTCGTTCCAGATGGTCAAAAGTATGAACACAGGTATACTCTAAGAGCCTCGGTTCTCTAGAAGAGTACTCTCAGGTATAAGTTTACCCCTTTTTCGGGCCTGGGGGACTAAATCTACGAAAAAGGAACCCCCACGGAGTCCATAGTTAAGCTCTTTTCAGACTCACTAAAATTGAAAGGATCATCGAGTGAACTTGTTTCTTCACACTCGTTAAATTGGTCAAGAAGAACATCCCTCAACGGAGTCCATAGTTAAGTTATTTTTAGACTCCTTAAAAATGAAAAGATTGTCAAGTGATATTGTCTTTGTCATATTCGTTAAAATGATTTTGAATAGACGTATGTTCGATGTTAGTTTACCCCTTTTTCGAACCGGCTAGACTACCTTCGAGAAAGGTACCCCAATGGAGTCTTCTTTTACATTTTTTCAAACTACCTAAAAATGAAAAACCACCGAGCTTACCTTCTCTAGGCTCGTTAAAATCACATCGAAGGATGTTATCATTGTGTCTTATTAATCGCATTTTCATTCCTGCATCTTTGGTCTAATGTCGGCTCCATGTTTCTCTCAACAGAACCATCTGAAGCATGCCTTATATGCAAGCCTTGTAGCACTTTGCCTCACTGTCTTGACACCTTGACCCATGGAGGATTTTTCCCGAGTGTCCTTTTTCCTGCATATGTCCCCTTGCTTTGAGCATCAATGTGTTCCTTGCATTTGGAACTAGTATGTTTGTGACACTCAATCCTCCTTTGTAAAGTAGCATTCTTTATTCTTTTTCAAGCTTCCCAAAATTATTGAAAAAGACAAAAAAATCAAATATACCCCAAAAAGAGGAAGGAAAAAGTATTTTCTTTTTGTTGATAGCACAATGAGTTGCCCTTGGACAAAGCACGTCCTTCCATTTGTTTGTCAAGCTCTAGGATTCAATATGATCTTATAAAGTTGTTCTCACTACATAGAGTTGTGTCCTCCTCCATTTGGTTACCCTTCTAAACATTTGGAGAGTTTGTGTTGCCTCCTGCATCATGAAGTCATGTTAATGCCATGCTCCCTAAGTCTCATATTTTGTCATGATTTTGTCCAAGGGAAGTCTTACTAAACTTGAGTTGGCCCTTATTTAGTTTGTCTCTTGTCCTCATGCTCGACCACCCTGAAATACCAATCGAGTCCTTGTTCAAAATCAATGAAGTTCTCTACACTGATCACCAAGATCCTCTTATCTGTTCCTGACGAGTCATCGAAGACCTATGGGTAGTGAATTCATACACTGATATTACACTCCTACTCGAGTTTTGAATATTTTGAAGTTGTTGCTCGAGCTCTGAAGACCTCATCTCCATCCATCAGGCGTCATTGGCTTCTTGAAGATAGATACCATACATATATATATTGATTTTGAGATGTAGATCTGTTGTGTATTGCTTGTGGCTACACTTTATATAGTTATCTGGCATGGATCTGCAGTGTATTTGATTGGAAACCATGATTTATTTCATCCCGAGCATGGGTATGCCCGCCTCGGTGAGACAAATTGTTATTTTTTCATATGGCACCTCCTAAACTCCGGTCCCTGGGCTCACTTGCATCAGACAATGGTGAAGATTTGTAATGTATTTCGGCCATTAGATGCTCTTCTGACCTCACACATTAGGGGTCATCTGTTATAACCCTAAATTGCACCTGACATCCATACCTGGCATCAGGCCATCTAACTTGATATCTTTACCAAACCATTATTGAAAAAATCTTCTAAAAACCATCATTTTGAAGGTGTACATGCCCTGCACCATTACTGCTCACATACACATGCTTGCTAATCCACTACAACCCACGTACACTCATAGAATATTGCAAAATGTGGAAAATTTCATAGGATATTGGTTTTTGGGCCGTTACTTAATCGTTTGACTGCCCATAGCCAGTCACCCCAATCGTTACTATCCTTTTTGGCCTATAAAAGAATGGGTTGGGGTCCCATTACAAAGGGAAGCATGAGAGAAAATAAACTCTACCCATTTTATCAATCCCCCTTTGCCCCAATTGCAAATCCCTTTACCATTTCCCTAAGAGAGAACTGAAGAGGAGAAAAAGACGTGGAAGCAGTTGGTGCATGGTGAAGAGGAGCCGAGTACCAAGTTCAAGGAGCAGTGACGGTCTCATGTTGTAAGTCAATTTTTGTGAGATTAACATAAAGAACTATTTTTTCCGTCCCGCTAAATGAAGTCTTAAACTGATATGATTTTTTTACATTTCTTGTTTATGATGTCTAACCCACTAATCCATATGTAGAATGCATGCTTGTAGTTTCTTGTTTGTATTTTGATGAATGCAAGTCAGCCTTGGGAGGATATTTGCAGTCAGGAAACAACCAAGCGCAAAGGGATCGACACTGGATGTGGAGTTTAAGGTAGGCCTAACAGATCCCTCTCTCCTGTCTTTTATGTATGATTGTGGGGTAATGTTGGGATAGTGATTAAAAGTAGGAGACTTTAGATAGTTTTCTCTGCTTACACTTTAGACCCTTGCTGTAGTCTGTAGAAGGGAATTTAAAAGTTGAAAATCCTGTCGAATTTGATGGTCTACACCACTACAATGCCCGTTTTCCGGTTCCAACGAAGAAAGTTGATGGTTGCACAAAATTTTGAACTGTATTTGATGGGAAAATTGGACCGTGATCGACAATTTGTCCATCAAATTCCATCCCTGGCAGCGATGTCAAAGTTTATTCTCACGCCAATAAGAATTGTTGCAGAAAATTTTGACTTTTTTTTCCACCATCTAAAGGCCCAATTGGTGACCTCACTTTGCACAATTCCCAAGGGTTCATACTATCACTCAACCAAATTCACTTTGCAATTGTTTCAATTCAAAACTTATCAAAACACGAAAGTGATGAGTGGCTAGTGAAAAATAAATCTAATGGCCATTAATTCACTGATCTAGTAGATGAAATGTCCAATCAACATTTAATTTCAAACATGTGGAAAATTTGATCGACTTTAATCCATATTTAGAAATCATGGTGTCGGATTTGGGTAGTCTGATTATAAATTTTCAAAAAAAAAATTCTATTCTTTGAGACACACTTAGCTTGAATTCAAATAGTGTTATTGAGGATTGAGTGTGGTCAAGAAAAAATTATGTTTTGTAAGATTAGTATGTCAAATGGGATTGTCAATTAAAGTTTGAGTGATTGTTTATGAACAGATTGTTGTGTTGTAATTTTGTGCATGGTGCGTTTCAAGTTGAAATCGACTATGTGTGCCAACATTTGTGGATTCAATTGCATATTTGTTATGATTCCTTAGAACATGTATGATTATAAAATTGAAATATTTTAAAATCTAATATATGTTCTTGGCTATGGTAAAAATGGACTAGGGGAGTGATTTAACATTTTCAATAGCATAAATTACTAGTAATTAATTCTTTCCAAAATATGTCTCAATTATTCTTCATAGTAATTAATTCTTTCCAAAATATGTCTCAATTATTCTTCATTGCAAAATTTAACATAATATTGTTGGAAATAATATTCAAGTCTTTATTATTGCTATGTATGCTAAAGATTTTAATTTTTACTTTGTTTATGTGTTTTTTTACATCAAAGTAAAATTTGATCAAGAAGAATGCCTATTAGAAATCCTTCTAATCCTCCTAAAGAAAACTCTAAAGAAACAGGTGAATCCTCCCCCCCAAAAAATATAGATATATAAACTTCATTGGAGGAGTATGTTCCTATGATCCAAATACATACACTTAAGCAACATAGACCATGGACTATATATAAAGATATTGAAACCAATATAGGATCAAAAATATATTTCATTGGATGGAATGAGCTATATAAGAACTTTTTCAGAGAAGATTATCCAGAGGTGATCCCTCACAATGACCTATACATAAGAGAATCCTATGATAAGGTTTCCATCAACATCAAAAAATATCATTTTCACTATGTTGTAGAAAGTACCCCTATTATGTCATCTTCAAAATCCATTGAATGGATTATTGGCCATACCAATTTCAAGAAGAGCATGATTATCAATGATGCAAGCTAATGTGTGGGTTATTTTTTGGCCTGAATTTCATTTGGTTAATCTCTTTGTGGATGAATTCCATGATAAACATGATGTCAAGAAGATTTTAGCCATTCGGTGGAAAGAAGTCAAGATATTATTTTTTAAAGAAGATGGTAGTTACTCCATCACCAATTTATGAGAGCCATAGATGTATGTCATGGATTTGATAGCTATACTGTATGGGGAGAAATACTATGTGCATTTGAAATATGATTGGATGTCATTGGCCTACATAATGGTTACTACTATAAGTTTATTTAATTGGGATACAATATTTTCTTACTAACTTAACAAAATGATTGAGAGGGAACAAAAGGAAAAGGAAAATCCATTAATGGTTCCTACATTTTATATGGAATCCTAATAGGCTAGATGTAGTTAGTGATACTAATGTATTTGGGGGTCCTAATATCAATTTGAACATCTCAAAATCCCCTTTACATGTGTATGGTCAGGTTTTGTGGGAAAACAAATATACAAAGAACTATTCAATCATTTGTGACTATTTATTAGCTCCACTATACAAGTTTAACTTCTACAAAGAATGTCCAAGGAAAACTAAGAAAGATATGAGGTTTCTTAGTTACAATGTCAGTTTGAGGTCTAGTTGAAGTTACATAATCTTGGTTTAGCAAATTTTATCTCTATGTCTCTTGATGAACAAATAAATGAGAAAACTAGGAGGTTGAATGAGGTGGGATAGAAGAGAAAATAAGTAAGAGAAGCTAGGAGTGTTGGCATGTTTTATAGGAAAGCATGTGCTTGTCATTGATGGTAAGAACATCAGGTGGAGAAGAAGGAAGCGTAAGCTCAAGAGGAGGAGTGAACAGTATGCATAGCTCAAAGCCCAGAAGAGATAGTGCCTTGCGCTTTCCAGAAGTGCAGTCAAGGTCCAAGCAAAGGACTTGCAGGAGGAGAAAAGGTCGAGACCTTTGAACACTTAGAAAACCTTATAATTCAGAGAGATCATAATGCTCAGGAGGAAGAATGATAGTGGTCGTTGAATCACCAATCCCAAATACTCGATGACCATTAGATCAGTGTCTAGTGACTAGAGGAAGTGCAGAGGAGAAGTACAAATCTGATCCGTTGGATATGAGTGTCGAGGATCAATAGTTGTTGGATCCAGAAATAAATGAAAGAAGATTAAGCCTTTGATGAGAATAGGAGAGAAGACTTGTCAAAGTCCCAAAGTCCTGAAGTAAGCAGAGACCATCCATCGTCAAGACTGACAGGTGGCACATGATCCTCAACTCTAGAGAAAATCACTTCAAGGATTTTTTTAGTTTGAGACTTGAAAAACCCGAAATTTGGAGAGTCGGAGTAAACGACAGTCGTCAGATCAGTTTGAAGTGGAAAGATAGGATAAGATATAAATGCAGCATTGTAGAAAGATCAAGTCATCGATCTGAGAACATGATCGATGAACAACATTTAGTTCGGGTCTAAAACTAGGGAGGAGGTTATTGTTCGGGGATTCTCACTTCGGAAGAATTGGTGACTTGAAAAGTATAAATACCCAAGTCCTGAAGGCCAAAGTCCTGAAGTGAATGAGGATCCACGTTAGCAAGGACACATGGCGCAATCATACAATGGCAAGTGTCAAGTTGATTTGGCACTTCAGGTACGTGCAAATCACAAATCTGAGTGACACGTCGAAGCTACTAGGCTCATGACATGTCATAAAGTGACGTAAGTAAGTGACATCACTACATGAGTTTTACTTCAGGATTTGTACCACCAGCAAATGCCCTAAGTTCTGATGTCCTGAATGCTGAAGTCCCAAAGTGGATACGATTCATCCAATCTGAAGATCATTTCGGATGCATTCTCAACCGTTGATCTAGTATAGTGGAAGGACAGTGTAAGTGGAAGTGTTAACCAATAGCAAGCGGTTTCCACAACTTATGAATTATTCAACAAGTGACCATTCCAAAGGAGAATGAAGCAATGATCAGCCTAAAGTCCCGAAGTGCCGAAGTCACGTATGATCGTTGATCGTGCCGGAGGGTACATGTCAATGGATCGTGAACTCTGGGAGAAACTACTATAGGAAAACGTGAAGGAGAAAGGTTTGATATTTCTGAAGGCCGAAGCCCTGAAGTGGAGGATAGTCATTGAATTAAAGAGGACATGTGTCAGTGGATAGTCAGCTCTGGGAAAAAGCAAAAGAAGGATGAAAGAAAGTTGAGAGGTGAAAGTTTTGAACCACGAATACCCAAATGGATTGTGATCGTTGACCCAAAAGGGACATGCATCATTGGATCATGGACTCTGGGTGAAATTCTCCGGGAGAAAGCGAAGTTTAAGAATCGAAACTCCTGAAGCCCGAAAGGCGAAACCGATATCGTCCATTGGTTTAGAGGGCCACATGTCACTTGATCTTTGAGACTAAGGATCGCGCATGGACAAAGGAAAGAAGGAAGATTCATCGATTTAAGAGGACAGATGTCAGTAGATCATCCATTATGGAAGATATCCAGTCAATATCAATAGGGTTTGATATTTGAAACTCCCGGAGCCTGGATCACGAAATAAATCTTAGTCGTTGATGTAGGAAGGTGAGATATGGTCCACAAACTTGAGAGGACATATATGAACCATCCGTTCAAGAGAACTGTCAAGATCGAGCTCCATTGCGAGGCTAGAACATTCTTGGGTATTAATTTTTCGTGAGTGGGCCGCAATTGAAACCATGGTTTTGGAGAAAGGACGCGTAGAGGATCATAGTGAATTTCAGGGTGAAAAGAGGGTTGCCCTCAAACCACCTATGGATGCGCCCACAATCATGTGGTCACATGAATCTCATAGACCAAGGTCATATCATGAAACAAAGCCAATGCTCACAAGATATAAATCGGGAAGTGCCTTTTTGGATAGGTATTTGGTCACCGTCGATGGTCATGTGAAGGAACGGGCTTAGAATCCAAAAAAGACATAATTGACTGGTTGTAACTCTTAGAGAAGATGAAGAGTTTTGAATGCAAGAGAAGCTAAGGAATCCCAGCATAATGCCCACTGGTTATGAACACACTGGGCATAATTTCCAGAGAAGATGAAGAGTTGCCAGGATGATTAGGCAGAGGACTTGATGTGAGAAAAATATGCAGAATAGAGAAGTGGAGGTATCTCTATTGGTTAGCTATGCATTTGTGAGGAAGAGACATAGTGAACAACCTGTAGGGTAGAACAGTGACACAGTGAAGAGCATGAAGAGGCATAACGCATAGAATGCAGATGGCGCACAGAGTATAAAACGCAAAAGAACAGAAATCGCAAGGGGTGCGAACAGTGAGACACTGATGGAGGCAAAGAATATCAGTGTAGCATAACAGTGATGAGACTCGTAAGCCATAGATAAATGTTGTATCACTATGATAAATTTAAGAAAGAAAATATTTATATTTCAGGGTTGTAGGAAGGTGCTATGGAGGATTGTTGTCCTCAGAAGTTTCAAGTGGGTGCTTGAACACAAGGAGTTGTAGCTTCCATATGGTTGCAGCCAGAAAAAACAAGGGTGGCAGGGTGGTGCAAGGGATAAATATTGTTCTATGTTATACAGGCTGGTGCCTGTGTGACTGGAAGTTGGTGCTTCCATCCAGTTGGTGCTGGAACACTCAGGGAGTTGGTGCTTCCTTCTAGTGGGTGCTAGAGAAACCAGAGAGTTGGTGCTCTAATCAAGTTGATAATTGTAAAACAGAGGTTGTAGCCTCAAGAGGAGTTGGAGCTCATAAGAATGATAATGTAAAGAAAATAAAGATTACTTATCATATCACGAAGAAGAGGTTTTTCCCTTTATGGGTTTCCTCAGGAAATATTTTTCTCTGTATATTTGACGCAAACGCGCCACCCAGGGCATGTCCGCTCCCACAGGACCTTCTCTTCCCTAGGCTCGAAGAACCAAAAGGCTCTTCAAATCCCTTATTGGGACTTTCCGACACCCATAGAACTCTCCTCTGATATCCCTTTATTCTATCGGGAAATCTGACGTCGCAAAATCGTGAGTCCTACAACTACTGGATCGGGTCTCACAAATCCCTGAACCTCGATGAATATTCTCCAACGCTTTCCTACTCCTGTCAGGAATTTCCCCGTCGGGAAATCGGTACTTACGAGGTCGTGAATCACTCACCTCACGGATCCCTGATTCCTGATCTGCGATGGCACTCTCTGCTAGGCCTCCCTGACACCTTTTGGCATTGACTCACTACAAGGCTCGACCTTCCAACACATATCCTTTGTTCTGGTGCCTATGGCCCACACTCCTGCGATGATCGGGAAATCATGTATCGCAATATCGTGATTTCCATTGCACTTGTTCACGGAACTCACCAAGTCCCGATCCCCAACTCCTCGGGATCTCCTGCCACATGTCCCTGCTAATGGATGGTTCTGATCCTGTCGGGAAATTGCGGATCGCGATTCCTACATACAAGAGTTTCTTTTCTCCGAAAACTCCGATGCCCCCAAAACTCCGACTCTTCAGGATCTCTTGCCACGCGTCCTTGTCGATGGATGGTTCAAAGCTCCCGTCGGGATATCGCGGATCACGATTCCAACATGCAAGAGTTCTATGTCTTTGAAAACTCTGATTCCCTGATCCACGACTTCCTTGGATCTCCCAACACGTGTCCCTACCAACGGACAATTCTGAGCTTCCGTTGGGATATCGCGGATCGTGATTTTCTGATGCAACGATTCCACACTCCTGAAATCCGCGATGTGGTAAATCTCGACTCCTCTCCTAATGCCTGACGCGTGTCTTGCCAGAATCAATGGCTAGGATTCTCTGTCGGTGTTTCGAGACTCAAAAGGTCTCCATTCTCTTGCTTAGCAAAACCCTGATGACTCCAATGCCCCGATGAATTGTCCAAGACTTCTCCTCTGTGGACAAGGGCTTAAACCGTGTGCAACTTCCCGAGATCTAACGGCTAGTAGGAAATCGCTTGCTGGTCCAACGGCTCAACAGACTCCCGAGCTTGGACTCTGGTGTGGTCATAACCTCTATGCACCTCCGCAAGATCCAACGGCTGACGGGTTTTTGTCGATCTCCTCTGTAAGATCCTGATCGTCGATTTCTTTCCCCTTGGGGATTTCTTGGCATGAAAACCTCCTGTGCAACCTTTCAATAGTTTTGAAGGCCTTACTCCTCCTGAGCTTTCTCCAGCTTCCACAATCTCTTAGAAAAAAAGAGATCTATGTGCACACACTTGCAACTCTTACCTGAAACGTTTCACAGAACAAATTCCTGTGCTCTCCTTTGACAGTTTATCAAAGGTTCTATACCCCCTAAGCTTTCCCACTCTGATTCTTTCAGAGGGACTTGCGCGCACTCCTTGCGCCCAACATTCAACAACTCCCCAAGTGTTGAATCCTTCCGACTCTGCGCACTCCTGCAGCAGCAGTCTTCGATTTCCTTTGCTCAAATTCACAACTGAGACTTCTTCTTCAGCCTATGCACTCCTTGCACAGATTCAACAACCCACTCTCACTTCTGAGTGAATTAAGAACAAGAGTTAAACTACTTGAGCATCCATCAACGCACTCCTTGCGGATGGTTTCTGACTACACAGCTTGCAAGAATCTCCTGGCTCAGATAGAGAAACAATTGAACCTCACTCTCTCTCCCTTTCAGACTTCAGTTTGAAACATGAAATCACATGCACAACATATAAAATAAAATGCATGACAAGAAGAAAACATTCATGAGCACATCAACAATATACACAGAGAAACAACACTAACCATGAATTTGAATCAGAACTTTCTTCTATTAATTCAAATGCCTGTACATGGGTGTTCTTCATACACTATTCTTTGCTTTCTCTTCTCTTCTCCTGAATGCTTCTACTATTATGTTACAATGGTACAATGAGGGTTTCTATATCCGTTTTCCCTCTCGGACTCTAAACTATCAAATATAGAATTAAAATCCTATCTACCAACATTAAATCTATTAAATTCCAACTATCTACCAAAGGACAAGAGCTTAAAGGATCAAGTTCCAATACAATATACAAATGCACCTTCATAAATGGCTTCATTAAAGACTTGCACAACAATCCCAAAGTATTTCAAAATTTTGGGTTAGTTTGTCCAGCTGGTCTTTGCTTGATGTGTTGGCTCTCTTGATGAGTCGGTGATGCTCCTGCATCATACTACTCGGCTTGAAAAATTTCATGGGCTTCTATCCATGAGCTCCTGCACAATCTGTCCATGCCTTTGTATCACTGCTTCACTTTCCCAGCTGGCATCTTCCACTGGGTGGTTCTTCCACTTGACCAGATACTCGAAGTATTGCTTCTGCCTAGTCTTTGTGCTCACTCTTTTGTCGAGTATACGCTCCATCTACGGCTTTTCTGTAATTGGCATTTTCTTCTACCACTGGACCTCTGGCTGTTCATCACTTCCAGCTCTTGCTTCCTCATCCTTATATGGATATAATTCTGAGACATTGAATGTCGGAGATATTCCGATCTCATCCAACAACTCAATCTCATAAGCATTTTC
The DNA here is from genome assembly GCA_009831015.1 of Picea engelmannii. Taxonomy (NCBI): domain Eukaryota; kingdom Viridiplantae; phylum Streptophyta; class Pinopsida; order Pinales; family Pinaceae; genus Picea; species Picea engelmannii. Next base: position 450,262 of record ML784307.1, read on the forward strand.
TCCTAATTTCTTCAGGACTTTACATGGCCCAATTTTCTTCATTTTTAGCTTATTGTATGTTCCCCTCGGGAACATTTCCTTCCTCATATGGGCCAGAACTAAACCACCAACTTTGAACTGAAGTTGTCTCTTCCATTGATCAGCTCTGCGCTTATATTCCTGGTTTGATTCCAGCAATCGCTCCTTCACCCTGTTGTGAAGTTCTTTCATTGTCTCAGAAAATTCTTCAGCGCTTGCGCTCTTAGTTATTATCTGTTCTAAATCCATCAGTTTAGAAACTCCTCTCAGCTACATCCCATACACAACCTGAAATGGACTTTTCCCTGTGCTCCGATTCACTGAATCGTTGTATACAAACTCTGCCTATGGAAACACATTGTCCCAACTGATGTGGTGCTCTGTCACTAGGCTTCTTAATAAGTCTCCCAGACTTCTATTTACCACCTCTGTTTGCCCATCCATCTGAGGATGATAGGAAGAACTAAACATCAAGTTAGTCCCGATCTTCTTCCAGAGTGTCCTCCAGAAATGTCCAATGAATTTTGTATCCCTGTCCGATACTATACTTTTGGGTAAACCGTGAAGTCGAATGACCTCCTTGAAGAAAAAATTTGTGATATGAGTTGCATCACTGGTCTTTTGACATGGGATAAAATGCGTCATTTTGGAAAACCTGTCAACCACCACAAAGATTGAATCATGTCCTCTTTGCGTCCTAGGCAATCCCAATACGAAATCCATGCTAATTTCATCCCACAACCTCTCGGGTATGGGTAATGGTTGATAGAATCCCGCATTCTACTTCCTCCCCTTTGAATGATGGAAAATTCTACACCTATCTACAAATATTTTGACCTCTTATCACATCCCTGGCCAAAAATATGATTCGCTCAGCTTTGCGAATTTTTTGTCATGGCCAAAGTGTCCTGCTAATCCACCACTGTGCTTCTCTTTCAGCAGATTCTCCCTCATGGAGCAATTCAGAATACACAGCTGATTTCCTCTAAACAACTGTCCATTTTGGATCATGTAATATATCCAAGGGCTTCTGTCTCTGAGAACTGGATTCTCAGCTGCTTCATATTCCTTCTCAAAATCTACATCACCTACGTACATGTCCCTAAGATTTTCCAAACCCAATGTTTTGACTCGGAACTCCTACAGCAACAAACACTTCCTGCTCAAAGCATCAGCCACTTTGTTAGCAGTACCTGAAATGTGTTTAATTACAAATGTAAAATTTTGCATATACTCTACCCATTTAGCATGTTTTTTATTCAACTTCTCCTGTTGAGTCACAAACTGCAATGCATGATTATCACTATACAAAACGAATTCTTTCGGGATCAAGTAATGCCTCCATTTCTTCAACACATGTATGATAGCATAAAATTATTTATCATACGTGGAATACTTCACCTTTGCCTCATCCAACTTCTCATTGAAATATGCAATTGGTCTATCCTCCTGGCTCAAGACTGCTCCTATGGCAAAGCCACTTGCATCACATTTTACTTGGAACACTTTCGTAAAGTCTGGAAACACAAAAACCGGCTGTTCTGTGATCTTTTGTTTCAACAGGTTGAAACTCTTCTCTGCCTCTTCAGTCCAATGAAAATATTTAAGTCTTTTCTTGATGGTATCCATCATCGCTACACTAATTCCACTGAAATTCTTGATGACTTTTCGGTAGAAACTAGCCAGTCCATGAAAACTTCTCACCTCGAAAATATTTCTCGGTGATGGCCAATTTTTAATTACCTCCACTTTACTTGGATCCATATTTAATTCATTCGCCGATATGACAAATCCCAAGTAAATGAGTTATGTCTTCATAAATGAATATTTCCTCATGTTGATCAACAACTTCTCCTGTTGTAGCTTCTTCATTACTGCAGCTAAATGCTTCAGATGTTCTGCTTTTGTTTTGCTGAAAATCAATGTCATCTAGATAAACAATGACAAATTTACCAATGAATTCCTTCAACACTTCATTCGTTAGCCTCATGAAGGTACTCGGTGCATTTGTCAAGCCAAATGGCATGACTAGTCACTCATACAACCCTTCGTTGGTTTTGAAGGCTGTCTTCCACTCATCGCCTTCCCTCATGTGAATCTGATGGTATCCACTCTTCAAATCAACCTTTGAAAAAAATTTGGCTCCACTTAAACAATCCATGAAGTCATCCATCCGTGGCAATGGAAACCTGTACTTGATGGTTATCTTGTTAATGGATCTAGAATCGGTGCAAATTCTTCAACCTCCATCTTTCTTTGGACTCAGTACCATTGGAACGGCACACGGGCTTAAACTTTCCCTGATCAGCCCTTTATCTAACAGCTCCTGCACCTATCTTTTAACTTCTTCATTTTCCTGCGACGTCAACCTGTACGCAGCTTTGTTTGGCAAAATGGCTCTTGGTATGAGGTCTATATGATGACTCACACTCCTCATCGGTGGCAACAAATGACATAATTCGTCTACCACAATGTCAGTGAACTCTTCTAGCAGTTCCTGAATTTCTTCCAGTAAATCATCCACTCTTATGCTGGTCAAAACGATTTTTGGTTTCCTGACCACAAAGAATTGTGGATCTTCCTTCTTCTTTACTTCCGCCAGAAGTTCCTTCCCACTCATGAGAAGTACAGTATTTCTCGGTTCTGGTTTTAATTCTTTATCTTTAATTGGAAGTAGCATATGTGTTCTTCCATTCTTCTCCAAAGTATATGTATTCATCTTCCCATCATGAACTACGTTCCTGTCATATTTCCATGGTCTGCCCAACAATAAATGACATACATCCATAGGAATAACATCACAGAGTATTTTATCATTGTATCCTCCTATCTTGATGTCAACTAAGCATTGTTTGGTGACACTTAACTGATGTCCCTTCTGTAGCCATGAAACTTTGTATGGACTCGAGTGATCAGTTGTCTCCAACTCCAACTTTTCTACCATCTCAGTTGAAATGAGATTGTTTGTGCTTCTGTTGTCCACGATAACCTTGCACACCCTGTCTTTGGTCTTGCATGCAGTTTTGAAAAGTTTGTTTCTTTGAGCTGTGTCCTCCACCTCCTTCTCAGGTGTTAAGAGAACCTTACGCATCATCAATGACCTTCCTTCTTCTGCTTCAGCATCTCGCCTCTGCGCCTCGGTGATGTGAGCTTCTCCTCCATCCTTATTCTTATCTGGACAGTCAAATGACTTGTGCCCATTCTTTCCACATGTGGAGCATGTGATCACTCCACCTCTGCCTCTTCCTCTACCTCTGGTACGAGGAAATGTGTTATTATCAGCGTATCCTCCGCCCTATTCTGTATGCTGCCTTCGTTGTTCAGCGTGCTGGCTTCACTGTGAACTTCCACCTCTTTCTGTCCTAGTCTGAGGCTTTTTCTAGTCGTCCTTGGATTTTTGGAACCTATCTTGGGCAACTGACTTACCTTTTGGCTGGCTCCTACCTCGGCCTCGCTGTCCTGGCTTACGTCTCATCTTCTCTTCAACTTTCAACACCATTTGATACGCATCCTCCACCGTTTTGATGGTTGTCATACTCATCTCGTCCTGGATATCGTATCTCAAGCCATTCATATACCTGGCAACTTTTTCATCATCACTCTCTCGATGACTTGCTCTGATATTTAGCCTGTAGAATTCCTCAGTATACTCCTTCACTGTCATCAGCTTCTGCCTCAGGTTCTACATTCTCCTAAATAGTGTGATTTGATAATCCCTTGGGATGAACTTTGCCTTCATCTTCGCAATCATTCGATCCCATCTTTTAATCTTTTGCTTGCCTTTGGAACGTCTATCTGCTTGAAGCTCATCCCACCATAATGCTGCGTGTCCCTTCAATTTTGTGACAACATGCCTAACCTTCTTATCTTCTTCGATGTCTTCATAATAGAAGTAAGTGTCAAGAGCTCTAATCCAGTCTAGAAGCTCTTCTGCATCTAGATTCCCTTCATAAGTTGGAATGTCCATTTTTGTTTTCGAACTCATCTGGGTGATAGCCTTAATTAATCGCTCATTGGCTGCATCTTTGCCTGCAACTTCTCCTTGTTTTTCAACTTCAACTTCGCCTTCGGAGTCACTTAGATCTCCAGCACTGGTTGTGCGTCTCTGCACTACCTCCATATCTTCTACTCTCGCTCGGAGATCACGTATCTGCCTCTCCATTTCTGGATTCTATGCTTGTTTCCCTCTTCTTCTCTGGTTCTCCCTATCCTCTGGATCGGGTGATTGTCTTTCTCTCCTTGGCGGCATGGTGAAATTTTCTTTTCTTCTCTGCTATAGAAAGCAAAGAAATTTTCTCGCTCTGATACCACTCTGACGCAAATGCGCCACCCAGGGCACGTCCGCTCCCACAGGACCTTCTCTTCCCTAGGCCCAAAGAACCAAAAGGCTCTTCAAATCCCTTATCGGGACTTTCCAACACCCACATAACTCTCCTCTGATCTCCCTTTATTCTATCAGGAAATATGACATCACAAAATCGCGAGTCCTACAACTACTGGATTGGGTCTCACAAATCCCCAAACCCCGATGAATATTCTCCAACGCTTTCCTGCTCCTGTCGAGAATTTCCCCGTCAAGAAATCGGTACTTACGAGGTCGTGAATCACTCACCTCACGGATCCCTGATTCCCGATCTGCGATGGCACTCTCTGCTATGCCTCCTCGACACCTTTTGGCGTTGACTCACTACAAGGCTTGACCTTCCAACACCTGTCCTTTGTTCTGGCACCTATGACCCACACTCCTGCGATGATCGGGAAATCGTGTATCGCGATATCGCGATTTCCGTTGCACTTGTTCATGGAACTCACCAAGTCTCGATTCCTGACTCCTTGGGATCTCCTGCCACGTGTCCCTGCTGATGGATGGTTCTGATCCTGTCGGAAAATCATGGATTGCGATTCCTACATACAAGAGTTTCTTTCCTCCGAAAACTCCGATGCCCCCAAAACTCTAACTCTTCAGGATCTGTTACCACGCATCCTCGCCAATGGATGGTTCAAATCTCCCATCGGGATATCACGGATCGCGATTCCAACATGCAAGAGTTTTATGTCTTTGAAAACTCTGATTCCTCGATCCATGACTTCCTCGGATCTCCCGACACGTGTCCCTACCAACGGATGGTTCTGAGCTTCCGTCGGGATATCGCGGATCGCGATTTTCTGATGCAACGATTCCACACTCCTGAAATCTGCGATGTGCTAAATACCAACTCCTCTCCTGATGCCTGACACATGTCCTGCCAGAATCAACGGCTAGGATTCTCCGTCGGTGTTTCGAGACTCAAAAGGTCTCCATTCTCTTGCTTAGCAAAACCCCGATGACTCCAATGCCCCGATGAATTGTCCGGGACTTCTCCTCTGTGCACTAGGGCTTAAACCCTGCACAACTTCCCGAGATCTAACGACTAGCGGGAAATCGCTTGTTGATCCAACGGCTCAGCAGACTCTCGAGCTTGGACTCTGGTGTGGTCGTAACCTCTACGCACCTCTGCAAGATCCAACGGCTGACAAGTTTTTGTCGATCTCCTCTGTAAGATCCTGACTGTCGATTTCTTTCCCCTTGGGGATTTCTTGGCACAAAAACCTCCTGTGCAACCTTTCAATAGTTTCGAAGGCCTTACTCCTCTTGAGCTTTCTCCATCTTCCATAATCTCTTAGAAAAAAAGAGATCTATGTGCACGCACTTGCAACTCTTACCTGAAATGTTTCATAGCACAAATTCCTGTGCTCTCCTTTGACGGTTTCTCGAAGGTTCTATACCCCCTGAGCTTTCCCACTCTGATTCTTTCAGAGGGACTTGCACGCACTCCTTGCGCCCAACATTCAACAACTCCCCAAGTGTTGAATCCTTCCGACTATGTTCACTCCTGCAGCAACAGTCTTCGATTTCCTTTGCTCAGATTCACAATTGAGACTTCTTCTTCAGCCTGCACACTCCTTGCATGGCTTCAGCAACCCACTCTCACTTCTGAGTGAATTAAGAACAAGAGTTAAACTACCTGAGCCTCCATCAACGCACTCCTTGCGGATGGTTTATGACTGCACACTTTGCAGGAATCTCCTGGCTCAGATAGAGAAACAATTGAACCTCACTCTCTCTCCCTTTCAGACTTCAGTTTGAAACATGAAATCACATGCACAACATATAAAAGCAAATGCATGTCAAGAAGCAAACATTCATGAGCACATCAACAATATACATAGAGAAACAACACTAACCATGAATTTGAATCAGAACTTTCTTCTATTAATTCAAATGCCTGTACATGGGTGTTCTTCATACACTATTCTTTGCTTGCTCTTCTCTTCTCCTGAATGCTTATACTATTATGTTACAATGGTACAATGAGGGTGTTTATATCTGTTTTCCCTCTCGGACTCTAAACTATCAAATCTAGAATTAAAATCCTATCTACCAACATTAAATCTATTAAATGCAGACTATCTACCAAAGGACGAGAGCTTAAAGGCTCAAGGTCCAATACAATATACAAATGTGCCTTCATAAATGGCTTCATTAAATACTTGCGCAACAATCCCAAAGAATTTCAAAATTTTGGGTTAGTTTGTCCAGCTGGTCTCTGCTTGATGTGCTAGCTCACTTGATGAGTCGGTGATGCTCCTGCATCAATATTTCATGGGTTTGATTGATGTTTAATATTCTATTTCTTACTTCCTTGCATCATTGTGATCATCATTGAGTGTTCTGTAAAGAGTTTAAAATGGGCATAATTGTTTAAGCACAGTAACAACTGATTCACCCCCCCTCTCATTTGTTCAACAATTGATATCAGATCGGGTTCCTTTTATCTAAGGTTAGATCCTAGAGCTTAAACAGGACTATCCATGAAGGAACTTCAACCAATAAGGCTCCCATGTTCAGTGGAACAAACTTTTCCTTTTGGAAAGTTAGGATGAGAACCTACATAATGGCTTTAGGTGCAGATTTCTAGAATGTGGTAGAGGTTGGTTATGTAAAGCCAGTTGTACTAGCTTCTATTGATGACAAGCTAGAATTCATATTCAATGCTAAGGCTATGAATGCTATTTTGAGTGGGCTTGCAAAAACAAAATTTGTAAAAGTTATGCACATAGAATCTGCCAAAGAAATGTGGGACGAACTCTTTAACAGTTATGAAGGTAATGAGAAGGTAAAGGATGCCAAGCTTCAAACCTATATATTACAGTTTGAACAACTAAATATGAAAGAGGATGAAACTGTTGGGAAGTACTTTCTGAGAGTTGAAGAACAAGTAAATGCAATGATAGGACTTGGTGAAAAAATTGAAGATGTCTCTTTAGTTCAAAAAATTTTGAGATCTTTGCTAGATAGGTTCAACCCAAAGGTATCTGCTATAGAATAACTTAATGATCTAAAATATTTGTTTATTGACCAACTCCTAGGAACTCTAACTGACTATGAAATGAGGATAGGTAAAGATAAACCCACCTCTAGAGAAGCATCATTTAAAGCAGATAAGAATGAGGATTTTGAGTTTGATGAGATTGAAGCAAAATTTGTGAGAAGACTAAAGAAAGGATCAGGCAAGTACCAAGGCAAATTTCCCTTCAAATGTTTTAACTTTGGAAATATAGGTCACTTTGCATCTAAGTGTCCACACAAGAAGCAGAATCAAAATTCTGAAGGTGAAAAGAAGTACAAACCCAAGAGATTTGGTAAAAAGAAACGTTTATGTGTAAACAATGATGACTCTTCAGAAGACACAGATAGTGACTCTTCCTGTGAAGAAATGTTTAATGACTTTATGCTTATGGAAAAAGAAGATTATGATAATAAAAGCACAGGAAGTGATGTTGAAGATGAAGAAGTTGTGGTTGACTTGGAAGCAGAACTGATCAGTTCTCTAGAAGAAATTGCTAGACTCAGATCTAAGAAGAAAAAACAAAAACAAGTGTTGATACAGTTTGAGAACGACAATAAAGAACCTAATGAATTCTTTGCACTGCTAAAAGTGGAATTAGAAGAAGCAAAGAAAATAGAGGACATTCTGAAACAACATTTATCAGAAAAGAAGGTAAGATGTGAAGCCTTGGAAGAAGAGGTAGTTAAAACCAAAAAAGAGATGTAGAAGTTTAAAACATTGTATCTCCAAAGTATTCCAAGCATTAAAGCCACATCAGAACTAAACGACATTCTGAGGAAATAAAGATATCCCTTATTGAAGACTGGTTTAGGTTATGTAAATGGTTCAAGCAACAAACAACCAAAAAGCAAAGATCCAGTAAAGATGACCAAGTTACAAGTCGGCAAACAATGAGACCATGAGAGTACTCTGTCACCAAAAGATAATAAAGACAAGATGATCCTTGATAAAAAACAAAGATATTAGAAGATGGAGCAACAAATGCCAAGAAGAAGTCCATCCTTCAGGTACCAAAATTTCTTCCATGGTTATTGTTTTTATTGTTCTAATTTTGGTCATAAGATTGCAAATTGTCAAATTAATTTTAGAGACATGCAACTAAGGAGGTCAAGAAATAAACAATCTTTAAAACATAGAACTAAGCAACCAATGAAGAGACAATGTAGCACCAATAACTTTGACATATTGAACAATGAACTCGAATGTTATAACTGTCATAACTTCATCCACAAAGCTGCAAACTGACATCTGAAGAAGTACAAGGAAGATCCATGGATAAATCCTTTAGTTAGAAGTTCCAACACATGGAAAAAGAAAGATAGTGAAAAATGTGGTATAGTACTTTTATCTCAAAAACAAAAATACCCCTGGTATATAGACAGTGGATGTTCCAAGCACATGACTAGAGAGAAGGATAATTTTATGTCTATAAGTAAAAGAAAAATAGGAAATGTAACCTTTGGAAATGATGAACCAAGTAAAATCAAGGGTAAAGGGATGGTGAGTTTGAGTAATGGTAAAGGAAAATCCTAGGATGTTCTTCTTGTAGATGGGCTGAAACATAATTTGCTCAGTGTAAGTCAAATGCGTGACAGAGGATGTGCAGTGGTGTTCACTTCCAACAATTGTAATATAAATTTTGTAAACTCAGGACAAGTGGTGGCTAAAGTCATAAGGACATAAAATAATGTATATGTGTTGAAAGAAGATAAAGAAGATTTTCATCTAAGAAAACATGATGAAAGTTGGTTATGGCATAGGAGACTTGGAAATCTAAACTTTGACCACTTAATCAAGCTCAAAAATCTTGAGGCAGTAAAAGATATTCCAAGAATATCAAAGCCACAAGACTCTGTGTGTAAACCATGCCAAGTAGGAAAGCTAACCAGGACACAGTTTAAATCCAAGAGCTCTACTTCAATAGAAAAACCACTCCAATTAGTTTGTATGGATTTATGTGGACCATCAAGACAGGAAGGAATGGGGAAGGAAAACTACATTATGTTGATCACTGATGATTACTCCAGACTTAATTGGGTTTATTTTCTCAAATAAAAAGATGAAACATTTGAGAAATTTAAAATATTTAAGGCTTTAACTAAGAATCAAACATGCAACATATTAAAGGTTGTAATATTAGACAGAGTGGGAGAATTTATGTCAAGTGATTTCAATGAATTATGTGATAAACATGGGATCAAAAGAGAATACAAAGTCCCAGGAACTTCACAGCAAAATAGAGTAGTTGAGAGGCAAAATAGAACAATTCAGCAAATGGGTAGGTCAATGATGAATGAGAATAACATTGGTCAAACCTACTGGGTAGAAGAAATACACACAACAATCCATATTCTTAACAAAGCTCACCTCATACCACACAGTGACAAGACACCTTATGAACTATGGTATGGACAACCTGCTTCAATCAAAAACTTCAAAGTCTTTGGGAGTAAGTGCTACATAAAGAATAATAATGAAAACCTTGGCAAGTATGATGACAGGCTTGATGAAGGCATATTCTTAGGGTATGCTACAAACAGTAAAGGATATAGATGTTATAATAAGAGGCTGCATAAATTGGTTGATTGTATTGACATAAAAGTTGATAAAGGAGTCCCAAAAAGAGAGGAGAGCAATATTGAATCAACAACAGAGGATATAGCTGAAGTTGAAGATAAACAGGTCCAAGAATAAGAAAAAGAAGACTCTGAGTCAGATGAAGATACAAACACTCAGGCAGACTCAAATCAACAAACAACATCAAATCCTTCCTCCATAATTACTCAAAATAATCATCTTGCAAGTCAGATAATTGGTGAGAAAGATAAAGGTGTACAAAATAGGAGAAGGATAATCAAAGACACCGAGCAATAACATATATCCTTCATATCCATGGTGGAACCCAAGAACTTCAATGAAGCCAATGAAGATGAAAATTGGTTAAAATCAATGAATGAGGAACTGGATCAAATTGAGAAGAACAATACTTGGGAGCTTGTTCCTACACCTACAGATAAGAATATAATTGGATCCAAATGGGTGTTTAAGAATAAAATGAATGAACAAGGACAAATTTCTAAGAATAAATCCAGATTGGTCTATAAGGGGTATGCACAAGTTGAAGGACAAGATTTTGATTAAAATTTTGCACCAGTGGAAAGATTGGAAGCCATCATAATGGTTATGGCCTATGCATGTCATAAGAACTTTAAAGTATATCAGATGGATGTTAAGTCAGCTTTTCTTAATGGAGACCTAGAAGAAGACATATACATGGAGAAACCTAAAGTATTTTCACTGACAGATAATCCTGACTATGTCTGTAAGTTGAAAAAGGAATTATATGGACTGAAACAGGCACCATGAGCCTGGTATCATAAACTGGACAAATTTCTAAAGGACAAAGGATTCAAGAAAGGTATTGTTGAAAGTAATCTATATATAAAGTCTAAAGGTGATGATTTATTAGTTGTTGTGATTTATGTAGATGACATTATCTTTGGATGCACTAATGACCTTTTAGTTCAGTGGTTTTCTAATTCAATGCAGATTGAGTTTGAGATGTCCATGATAAGAGAACTGTCATATTTCTTTGGTTTACAAATCAATCAGAGTTCTACAGGGATATTTATTTCTCAAGAACAGTATTTGAAAGAGATGTTAAAAAGGTTTCAGATGGAAGATTCCTCTCATGTTAGTACACCTATGGTGGTTGGTTGCAAGATCAGTAAAGATGATATTTCACCTGATGTTGATCAAAGAACATATCGATCAATAATAGGCAATCTTTTGTACATCACAACATCCCGTCCTAATATAATGCAAGTTTTTGGAATGGTAGGTCATTATTAGTCTTCCCCTAAACAAATTCATTTAGTAGTTGTCAAGAGGATATTCAAATATTTGAAATGTACAATGACTTATGGTCTTTGGTATCCTAGAAATCAGAACTTACAATTAATTGCATATTCAGATGTTGATTGGGAAAACTGTTTGGACGAGAGAAAGAGCACCATTGGAGGTGAATTCTTCTTAGGTGATTCATTAGTAGCATGGATTATTAAGAAGCAGGGATATATTTCATTATAAACTACATAGGCATAGTACATTGTTGTTTCTACTTGTTGCACTCGGATTTTATGGATGATACAAACTCTTGCAGATTTGAAGGTAACTTATACTGATCCAATTCCACTTCACCGTGATAACACCAATGCCATTAGTGTCTTGAAGAATCTTGTTCTCCATTCAAATACGAAGCATATCCCAATAAAGTATTGTTTTCTCAAAGAGCAGGTTACTAACAGAGTTGTTTAGCTGAATTATATTCCTTCCACAAAACAAATTGTAGACATCTTTACTAAATCCCTAGCCAAGACACCTTTTGAATATCTTCATCAAAAGATGGGTGTCATCCCTTCTCTCACCTAAGAGAGTCCATCCTATCAGGGGGAGTATGTGTTGGTTTAATATCTGATACCTTCGTAAGGTACTGCAACAACTCAGGGGGAGCATGTTTTTTTCTTTGACATTGATGTCAAAGGGGGAGAAAAGGAGTGGTCTGGATGCTATAGTTGGAGGTCCAAGAAAAATAGTGTAGTCTTTTAGGGTTTACATCAATACCAAAGGGGGGTATTGTTGGCATTTTTAATAGGAAAGTGTGTGCTTGTCAATGATGGCAAGAACAACAGGCGGAGCAGAAGGAAGTGTAAGCTCAGGAGGAGGAGCGAATAATATGCAGAGCTCAAAGCTTAGAAGAGATAGTGCCTTGCACTTTTCAGAAGTGCAGCCGAGGTCCAAGTGAAGGAATTGTAGGAGGAGAAAAGGTAGAGACCTTTGAACACTTAGAAAAAATTCTAATTCAGAGAGATCAGGAGCAAGAATGACACTGGTCGTTGAATCACCAATCCCAAATACCTAATGACCATTATATCAGCATCTAGTGACCAGAGGAATTACTAAGGATAAGTACATATATGATCCATTGGATCTAAGGGTCGAGCATCAACAGTCATTGGATCCAGAAATAAAGCCTTTCATGATCGTAGGAGAGAAGACTTGTCAAAGTCCTGAAGTCTCAAAGTAAGCAGGGACCATCCATCGTCAAGACGGATAGGTGGCACATGATCCTCAACTCCGGAGAAAATCACTTCGAGGATTTTTTCAGTTTGAGACTTGAAAAAATCGAAGTCCGGAGAGCCGAAGAGCTGGAGTAAATGACATTCATCAAATCAGTTTGAAGTGGAAGGACAAGATAATCTAAAAAAGAAGCATCGTAGAAAGATTGAGTCATCGATCTGAGAACATGATCGATGAATAACGTTTAATTTGGGTCTAAAAGTTGGGAGGAGGTTATTGTTTGGGGATTCTCACTTTGGAAAAATTGGCTACTTAAAAAGTCGAAATACCTAAAGTTCTGAAGTGAATGAGGATCCACATCAACAAGACTACGAAAACAAGGACAGAAGGCACAATCAAACAATGACAAGTGTCAAGTTGATTTGGCACTTTAGGTACGTGAAAATCACAAATCCGAGTGACACGTGGCAGCTACTAGGCTCATGACACATCATCAAGTGACATAAGTAAGTGACGTCACTCCAGGATTTTTACTTCGAGAGTTTTACCACCAAAAGATGCCCTAAGTCCCGAAGTCTCGAATGTCAAAGTCCCAAAGTGGATACGATTCGTCTAATCTGAAGATCAATTTGGATGCATTCTCAACCATTTATCTAGTACAGTGGAAGGACAGTGTAAGTGGAAGTCTTAACTAACATCAAGGGGTTTACACTGCCTATGACTTATTCAGCAGGTGACCACTCTGGAGGAGAATGAAGCAACAATCAACCTAAAGTGCCGAAGTCACTTATGATCATTGATCGTGCAGGAGGGTACATGTGAACAGATCGCGAAATCCGGGTGAAACTACTCCGAGAAAATGTGAAGGATAAAGGTTTAAGATTGTCGAAGGATGAAGTCTTGGAGTGGAGGATAGTTGTTGGATGAAAGAGGACACATGTCAGTGGATTGTCAGCTCCAGGAAAAAGCAAAGGAAGGATGAAAGAAATTTGAGAGTTGAAATTTTTGAATCCCGAATACCCAAAGGGATTGTGACTGTCAATCCAAAAGGGACACGTGTTATTGGATCATGGACTCCAGGTGAAAAGAGAAAGCAAAGTTTAAGAATCAAAACTCCTGAAGCCCGAAAGGAGAAATCAATCTCGTCCGTTGGTTTGGAGGGCCACATGTCACTTGATCGTTGAGACTAAGGATAGCATGTGGACAAGGGAAAGAAGGCAGAGCCATCGATTGAATATGACAGATGTCAGTAGATCTTCCATTCTGGAAGATATCTAGTCAGCAGCAACAGGGTTTGATATTTGAAACTCCCAGAGCCTGGATCACAAAGTAAATCTTAGCCATTGATGTAGGAAGGTGAGATCTGGTCTACAGACTTGAGAAGACAGATCTGAACCATCCATTCAGGAGCACCGTCAATATCATGAGATCGACGGTCATGATCCATTGTGGGTCCAGAACATGCTTGGGTCTTAATTTTTCGTGAGAGGGATGCAATTGAAACCATGGTTTTGGAGAAAGTACGCATGGAGGCTCATAGTGAATTGTGGGGAGAAAAGCAGGTTTCCCTCAAACTTCCTCTGGATGTGCCCGCAATTGCATGGTCACATGAATCTCATAGCCCAATATCATATCGTGAAATGGAGTCAGTGCTCACTAGACAAAAATTAGGAAGTGCCTTTTTGGATATGCGTTTGGGCACCATCGATGGTCACGTGAAGGAAGGGGCTTAGAAGCCAAAGAATCCATAATTGACTAGTTGTAACTGATAGACAAGATGAAGAGTTTCGACCATCATAGAAGCTAAGGAATCTCAGCATAACGCCCACTAATGTTGAACACACTGGGCATAACTACCAGAGAAGATGAATAGTTTCCATGATGATTAGGCAGAGGAATCGACGTGAGAAAAAGATGCAGAACAGATAATTGGAGGTATCTTTGCTGGTTAGCTATGCTATTGTGAGGAAGATATGTAGTGAACAGCCTATAGGGCAGAACAGTGATGCAGTGAAGAGCATACAGAGGCATAGCACATAGAATGCAGATGGCACACAGAGTATAAAATGCAGAAGAACAGAAAGCACAGGAGGCGTGAGCAGTGAGACATTGATCCAGGAAGAGAAGATTAGCATAGCAGAACAGTGATTAGACTAGTAAGCCATAGATAAATGTTGTATCATTGTGATAAATATAAGAAAACAAATATTTATATTGCAGGGTGGTAGGGAGGTTCTAGGGAGGACTATTGTCCTCATAAGTTTCAAGTGGGTTCTTGAACATAAGGAGTTGTAGCTTCCATCTGGTTGCATCTAGAAAAAACCAGGGTGGTAGGGTGGTGCAAGGCAGAACTATTGTTCTCTGTTATATAGGTTGGTGCCTGTGTGACTGGAAGTTGGTGCTTCCATCCAGTTGGTGTTGGAACACTCAGGGAGTTGGTGCTTCCTTCTAGTGGGTGCTAGAGAAACCAGAGAGTTGGTGCTCTCAACAAGTTGTTGCTTGTAAAATAGAGGTTGTAGCCTCAAGAGGAGTTGGATCTCATAATAATGATAATGTAAAGAAATTAAAGATTACTTATCATATCAAGAAGAAGAGGTTTTTCCCTTTATGGGTTTCCTCAGGAAATATCTGTCTCTGTATATTTCATGTGTGTGATTTATGTTTAATATTCTATTGCTTACTTCCCTGCATCATTGTGATCGTCATTGAGTATTCTGTAAATATTTTAAAATGGGCATAATTGTTTAAGAACAGTAACAACTGATTCACCCCCCTCTCAGTTGTTCAACAAGGAGACTTGAAGAGATTATACTTAGGGAAGAGGTTGAAAGAAAGGAAATACATGATGAAAAAATCAAGAAACAATGGGAAGAAGAATTGAAGAGGAATACCGAGGAATAAATAAGAAAGATAGAAGAGGAAGAGAGTGCACAGTTGGAATTAGAGAAGAAAAGAAAATCCTTTGAAATTGATTAGAGGAAAATGGAATTCCAAGATGCTAGGGAGAAGAAACGACAAGAGTAATAAATTAAGAGAAAGTTGATGGAAATATTGTGTTGGCATTGATGTAAACATGAATACAAGAAGTACCATAGTGGAGTATGATATGGAACTGCAGTAAAAGCTACATGAATATTGAGTTACAGGAACCTAGTGGACTACCATAATACATGGGATCGTCTAGTCGATTATTTTGAGAAAATTTAAGAATGATATAATTTCAATTACTACACTAACATTTCAAAGTGTAGTCGAAGGGAAATTTGTTGATCCAGCAACGAGAACCCTTGAGTCTGTCATATCAACACGGTAGTCGATATTTCATACAAATTTTTGTTCCTCGTTTTTTTCAGGCCGAAGTTGGATGACCCTTCAAACCCAAATAATTTCCAGCAGCCACAAATGGTTAGATCCACTCACACAATCAATTGTTGAATACATTGTCATTGATGTCAAACATTAGTAAGTGATTAAATATATGTCAAATGTTAGTAAGTGATTAAATATAAATGTGACCTTGGTATCACTTTAAATACAAAAGTGGAAAAGTTGACTGGAAACAGAGTTTACCCAAAAGTGGAAATGAAAGTGGACTAAATATAAATATGATTTTAATAAATAACAAAATTTGAAAATTTAGGTAGAAGTAGAGTTTACATAAAAGATGAGTAAATATGAAAGTGGAATAAAGAAAAATGTAAAAACAAAATTGGATTAAAGAAAAAGGTAAAAGTGAAAGTGGAGTTAAAAAAAAAGGAAAAAGTGAAAGAGTACATGGTATGTGCACGTGTTATTTTCAAACCATGGTGGTATTTAGCTATGGTAAGGTAAAAAGCGAATTAAATCATGATAGTCAAAATCTATTGAACCAATTGAAAACATGACTAAACAATCTAAAAAGTACAATGGTTCATTAACATTGTATTAATTAAAATAGTATGATTAATATATTATATTGAAAAGGAACATACTTATAATGAAGAGATACATTCATATATTGAAGAGGTGCAATTGTTCAACTGTACATGACCATTGGAAGACTATATAAGCATAAATTCTTGTTGAAAGAGAGAGTGTGTCTATGCTTGAAATATAGAGATGAATGATAGAGTCAGAGGCCAAGAAAGTAAATGAAGATATGTAACAGAATCCAAAGAAGATTATGAATATTTGAAGATTGAAGTACTTATCATAAAAAGGGAGTTTGGGTGGTGCTAGGGAAAGTTGGAGCCTGCAAAGGAGGTCATATCCTACTTCCAACTGAAGCTGGTAAACCAAGGTGTTGCAACATATTTTCAGTTATAGTGGAAGAAACTAGGGAGTTGGTGCTTCCCTCCAGTCGATGCTGGTAAAATCTAGGGGGTTGCAGCCTCCTTCTAATTGTTTCTACTAAAAGAGGGAATTGGTGTTTCCTTTGAGTTAGAGCTCATACATTAAATGTAATCTTTATTGAAAATAAGAAGAACATTTGTGAAGTTGAGTTTTCTACGTTTAAATTTTGTGTATTGTAACTTATTTTGATCATTTGCTTTGATTTGATAAAATTAATAATTAATTGGTTTTAAATTGTTGAAAAAGGAAAATATTGATTCACCCCCCTCTCAATATTAAACAATATTCCAACATTTAGTATCGGAGAGGGTTCATTCATCACAATCTATTCACCATAAGGAATATTCCAAGAAACCAAAATGGATCAACAAGAAGGGATGTCCTCTGACCCTGATGCATGCTCCCTTCACAACCCGTAGGTTGAAAGGTCCACGTCAACATAGGATCTTTACTTTACCACGGCCCGAAGAAATCTGATGCTCTTCTATTTCCCTATCAGGAAATTTGCACCCACAACAAACTCTCATGGGATACCCTCTTTACACTTGGGAGATCGGACTTTGCAACTTTGCGAATCCAGTGGTCAAGCGTTGGACTCTCGAATCCCCGAATCCCAATACGGTCAATGCTGACCCTTTCCTTTCCCTTTCGGGACTTTCCCTATCATGATTTCGACGATCGGGATGTCGAGGTACTTGTCACCCTGACTCTTGAATCCTGAGTTGCCAAAACTCCGATACACTCGCGAGCTTTGACTTTTCAACACTACTTCACTTCATCGGCACTTCAGAGTTCATAATATCGCGAATCCTAATGCTATGAGTTTGGGACTTCACCCCATGAAAATCTGAAATGATCAACGGGGCTTGACTCCGTGTTAGCAGCACACCACCTGTCCACTTGCTGACTCCGCTATGGCCCCACACAATTCGCTTAGTCGTCGGGATTTCGCGTTTCGTGATATCGCGATTCTTGTTGCCAAGTTTATGGGACTTCCACTCACAAAACCCTGATATATGTATCCATGTGTAAATCCAACGGCCTGTGTGGCTTAGATCTATGGTCCTTCCCCTCCTGAGATTTGAACCTTTAGGGAATACTCACTGTATCTCCCCTTCTTCTTTGTGAGATCTGACGACTCACGAAAATTCACGAATCCTCCTTTGAGAATTCCGACCGTCCGTTCTTTCCTCTGGGAATCTCTGCACAATCAACCAAGGTGCTTCTCTCCACAAAACTCATCCTTCTTCGGTGCAAACTTGTGATGCCTCTTACAAACTTCAAGGTACTTGGCCTCTTTTCCTGCCCTCAACGACCTTTTGAAGATTTCAGATCCTTCTGAACTACCTTCAACTTTGTTAAGAACCAAACATCAATATAGCATAGAAAAACCTCAGGAAAAGTACTCAAGGCCTTGAAAAAGATATAGTTTAAGATAATAAGCCTCTTCGAGGGGGAAACCTCCTTTTACCCCACTTAAATGTTCAAGTACAAGATGATTCAAAATGAAAATGTCTCCTTGGTATATATAGGAGACTAGGAGGTATAATTACAACTAATGGCCTAAAGCCA
>ML784307.1:470973-516572 GCA_009831015.1 Picea engelmannii
TTGGTCTTCAAACCAAAGTTGGAGTTTCTCCATTCTTGATTCACCTTCCTTGTGTCCTCATCATGAATTTCATGGGATGCATTTTCACTTTTGGGTGTCTTCTCTGTTACAAAATTTCTCAATACTTCCATGATCTCCCCTTTCAAGCCATCCATCTTAGTATCCAACTTAGCTTCCATTGAATCCATCAACTTAGCTTCCATTGAATCCATCTTAGTATCCAACTTAGCTTCCATTGAATCCATATTCTTTTGTAGTTCATTTATGTCCCTACACATTTCTTCACCTTCATCAAGAGTCCAATTAGGATTTTCTAGAGGCTTATTTGGTGTAGAAGGTCCCTTTTTTGGTGGCATGTTGGCCAAATATCACTTTTGAATCTTGATTTTGAGGCGGTTCTGCTAAACAATATTTATTCTATTCTATCTCCCAAGTTTTGGCCCTTCTGGGTATGAAACTTTCTTTTAGGTAGTTCTCTTATATTTCTTCTCTGCAATGCCACAGGTTGGATCAAAATTGGATGTGCCAAGTGGAATTTATGGTAACTTCCTCACAACTTTCCAATTTTTGGCCTTTCAAGGAGATCTCACTTGTATAGCATGCCCCGCACAAAATAATTGATATTAAATTTTGAAACTCGCACCCAAAATACTACATATTTTCCACGATCCAATGCAACTAGTCCCACTCAATTTGGATACTCTAGCAAGAATTTATGATTGTTTTACCTGGAACACCTTCTTGAGACTAGTCAATAGGACTAGTCAGATACCCTATCTTACACAAGGTATATCTACAAATTTAAGATGACCCAGAAGCTGAAATTTTTACCACAGATACCTTACTAATTTCTATAAATGGCCTCAATATTTCAGGGTCTGAAACATTACAAAAAATGGTTTATAGAAAAAATTCCGCAATGACTCATTTCAGGATGATTCCAGAACCCTATCTTGTACATGCTATATCTCTGAAAGTATAAGGCATCGGGAGCTTAATTTTGAACCCAACGTACCTTGATTTGTTGAATAAATATCCTCCAAGCCGTTTCTTTCGAAATGTTGTAGAAATAAATTTATAGAAAAAATTCCACGGTGTCTCAGATGTAGCAGCGAAACCCCAAGACCTTGAGATCTGATACCATATGTTAAGAATCAAACATCAACATAGCATAGAAAAACCTCAGGAAAGGTACTCAACGCCTTGAAAAAGATTTAATTTCAGATAATAAGCCTCTTCGAGGGGGCAACCTCCTTTTACCCCACTTAAATGTTCAAGTACAAGATGATTCAAAATGAAAATGTCTCCTTGGTATATATAAGAGACTAGGAGGTATAATTACAACTAACGGCCTAAAGTGAACATAAATAAAATAACATTACTAATATAATATGCCCCAATTAAGGGGTGATGAGCTAATATTAGGGTCTAACAAACTTCTAGTCTTAGAGAAGACTCTTGCACGCTCTCCTTGCAGCCACCTTCAGACACTTCCAAGTGTTGAACTTCCTTCGACCCTACGCACACCTGCAGCAGAAGTCTCTCAATACTTCACTCGGGTCCACAACCCTGAGACTTCACTTAGCCTATGCACTCCTTGCACAACTCCTATGCCTAACTGCATTTCTGAATGAGAACAAAATCTAAACTACCTGAGCCCTTGTCAACGCACTCCTTGCGGACAATTCAACTGCACTCCTTGTAGGAACTCTTGCTCAGATAAAGAAACAATTGAAACTCATTCCTACTTCCTTTTAGACTTCAAACTCAAACATGAAATCATATACACAACATATAAAGAAAATGTATAACAGGAAGCAAACATTCATGAGCATATCATTCAACATTGATACACAGAGAACAAACACGAAAACCATGAATTTGAATCATCCTCTTTCTATTAATCCAAATATCTGTACATGGGTGTTCTTACACAACTCTCTGCTTCTCTTCTATGCTCATTTCTCAATAAAAAAAAAGTACACAATGAGGGTGTCTATATCCCATTTCCCTCTTGCGCTCTAAAACTATCTAATCTAGAATTAAATTCTATCTACTTGCATTAACTACTATAAATGCCTTCTACCTACTAAGGACGAGAGAAAATTGCTCAAGGTCCATTTACATTATACAAGTGTGCTCCTTCTTAATGACTTCATTTAAGATTACACAATAACTTCAGGGAAATTTCAAAAATTGGGTTGGGTGCTTGTCCAGCTGTCTGATTGCTTTCACGTTGGCTCGCTTGATGTTGGTGATGCTCCTGCATCATACTCCCTGGCTTGAAATATTTCATGGGATCATGTCCATGAGCTCGCGCACAGTCTGTCCATGCTTCTGTGTTTCTTCTTCGCTCTCCCAGCTCGCATCTTCAACTGGATGGTTCTTCCATTTGACCAAATACTCAAAGTATTCTTTCCGCCTGGTCTTTTTACTGACTCTCTTGTCTAGTATGCACTCCATTTGTGGCTTATCTGCAACTGGTATTTGATTTTTCCACTGGATTACTGGTTGTTCATCTCTAGTCCCTGCTTCCTCAGCTTTATATGGGTACAAATCTAAGATATTGAATATCAGAGAAATTCCGATCCCATCGGGTAATTCAATCTTGTAAGCATTTGCCCAAAATTTATTCAAGACCTTACATGGTACGATTTTCTTCATCTTCAACTTATTATATGTTCCTCTCAGGAACCTTTCTTTCCTCAAATGTGCCAGAATCAAGTCACCAACCTCAAACTGAAGTTGTCTTTTGTGATGATCTTCTTTGCGCTTATACTCCTGACTTGAATTCTATAACCGCTCCTTCACCTGGATGTGAAGTTCTTTCATCGCCTCTGTGAATTCTTCTACACTAGCACTCCTAGTTGCAGTTTGTTCTGAACCTCTCAGTTCAGAAATTCCCCTCGGCTGCATGCCATAAATAATCTGAAATGGACTCTAGCCTGTGCTCCTGTTAACTGAGCCGTTATAAGAAAACTCTGTCTATGGTAATATGTTGTCCCACTGGCTATGGTGTTCTGTCACCAAGCTTCTCAACAAGTCTCCCAGACTTCTGTTTACTACTTATGTCTGTCCATCTGTCTGAGGATGATAAGCCGAACTAAACGACAAGTTAGTTCCCAGCTTCTTCCATAAGGTCCTCCAAAAGTACCCTATGAATTTAGTGTCTCGATCCGAAACTATGCTCCTTGGCAACCCATGAAGTCGAATGACTTCATTGAAAAACAGATTCGCAATGTGAGTTGCGTCACTGGTCTTCTGACATGGAATAAAGTGTGCCATTTTGGAAAATCTATCCACCACCACAAATATTGAATCACAACCTCTTTGTGTTCTTGGCAACCCTAATACAAAATCCATGCTAAGTGCATCCCATGGCCTCTCTGGTATGGGCAATGGTTGATAGAATCCTGCATTCTTCTTCCTTCCCTTTGAATGCTGGAAAATTCTACATCTATCAACGAATCTCCTGACATCTGCTCACATTCCCGGCCAAAAGTATGACTCATTCAACTTTGCAAACATCTTGTCATGACCAAAGTACCCTGCCAATCCTCCAGTGTGTTTCTCCTTCAACAGATTCTCCCTCATGAAGCATTTCAGAATACACAGTTGATTACCTCTAAACAATAATCCTTCCTGGATCGTGTATTCTATCCATTGGCTTCTATCTCTGAGAATTGGATTCTCAGCTACTTTATACACCTCCTTAAAATCCTGATCATTAGCGTATATGTTCCTGAGATCATCAAAACCCAACACTTTGACTCTGAACTCCTGCAACAGCAAACACTTCCTGCTCAAAGCATCAACCACTTTGTTAGCAGTACCCGAAATATGTTTTATCACAAAAGTGAAATTCTGCATATACTCAACCCATTTGACATGTCTCTTATTCAAATTTTCCTGTTGAGTCACGAACTGCAGTGCATGATTGTCACTGTATAAGACAAACTCCTTGGGAATCAAATAATGCCTCCATTTCTTCAATGCCTGGATGATAGCATAAAATTCCTTATCATAAGTGGAGTAATTCACTTTCGCTTCGTTTAGCATCTCACTGAAGTATGCTATTGGCCTTTCTTCTTGACTTAAGACTGCCCCGATTGCAAATACACTTGCATCGCATTTCACCTGAAATGTCTTTCAGAAATCCGGCAACACCAAAACTAGTTGTTCTGTGATCTTCCTCTTCAATAGATTGAAACTCTTCTCAGCTTCTTCTGTCCAGTGAAAATACTTGTGTCTTTTCTTCACTGTATCCATCATTGTTGCACTAATTCCACTAAATTCTTGATGAACTTTCGATAGAAACTAGCCAATCCATGAAAACTTCTCACCTTAAAGATATTCTTCGGTGATGGCCAATTCTTGATTACCTCCACCTTATCTAGGTCCATCCTCAACTCATCTGTAGAAATAACAAAACCCAAGTAAATGAGATCTGTCTTCATGAATGAGGACTTCTTCATGTTTATCAACAGCTTCCCCTGCTGTAACCTCTGCATCACTATAGCCAAATGCTTCAGATGCTCTGCCACTGTTTTACTGAAAACCAGTATGTCATCTAAATACACAATGAAAAATTTTCCGATGAACTCCCTTGGGACTTCGTTCATCAACCTCATTAAGGTACTCAGTGCATTCGTTAATCCAAATGGCATGACAAGCCATTCATACAACGCTTCATTGGTTTTGAATGTTGTCTTCCATTCATCACCCTCTCTCATGCGGATCTGGTGATAACCGCTTTTCAAATCAATCTTTAAAAAATACTTCACTCCACTCAAGCAATTGATCAGATCATCCATCCTCGGGAATGGAAATTTGTACCTGATGGTTATCTTGTTGATCTCCCTCAATTTGGTACACATCCTCCAGCCTCCATCTTTCTTCGGACTGAGTATTGTTGGAACAACACATGGACTCAAGCTTTCTCTGACCAAACCTTTGTCCAACAAATCTTGGACTTGCCTTTTAACCTCTTCAT
Organism: Picea engelmannii; assembly: GCA_009831015.1. Lineage (NCBI taxonomy): Eukaryota > Viridiplantae > Streptophyta > Pinopsida > Pinales > Pinaceae > Picea > Picea engelmannii. Next base: position 475,967 of record ML784307.1, read on the forward strand.
TCTCTTGTGGCGTCAATCTATATGTGGCTTTGTTTGGAAAACTGGCTCCTAGTATGAGATCAATATGATGACTCACACTTCTGATCAGTGGCAACGAACGAGGTAATTCTTCCACTACTATGTCAGCGAATTCTTCCAGCAGTTCCTGAACCTCCTCTGGTAAGTCATCTACCCTTGTGCTGGTCAAAATAATCCTCAGTTTCTTGACCACAATGAACTATGGATCCTCTTTCTTCTTAACCTCGATAAGAAGTTCCTTCCCACTCATGAGAAGTATAGTGTTGCTTACTTCAGGCTTCACCTCCTTGTCCTTGATCAAAAGAAACATGTGAGTCCTCCCATTCTTCTCTAAGGCGTATGTGTTCATTCTCCCATCATGAATCACATTTTGGTCATATTTCCATGGTCTACCCAACAATAGATGAAAAACATCCATAGGAATGGCATCACATGATATCTTATCATTATATCCTCCTATCTTGAATTCAACTAAACATTGTTTAGTGACAGTTACCTGATGTCTTTTTTGTAGCCACGAAACTCTGTATGGGCTTGGATGATCAATCGTCTCTAGCTCCAGATTTTCTACCATCTCCATAAAAATGAGATTATCTCTGCTACCACTATCTATGATTACCTTGCATACCCTATCCTTGGTCTTGCAAGAAATCCTAAAAAGCCTGGTCCTTTGGACTAAACTCTCCATCTCCTTCTCTGGTGTCAAAAGGACTTTTCACATCATCAACAATCTTCCACCTTCAGTGTCTTCTGTATCAACATCCCACTTCTATGCTTCGGCGATGTGAGCTTCTCCACTCTCCTTCTTTTTCTCTGGACACTCGTAAGACTTGTGCCCATTCTTTCCACATGTGAAGCATGTTATTACTCCACCTCTTCCCCTTCCTCTACCTCTAGTATGAGGAAAAGTGTTATTGTCCACATAATCTCTTCTCTGCTCATTATGTTGCCCTCGCTGTGACGTTCCACCTCTCTCAGTTCGAGTCTGAGTTTTCTTCCAGTCCTCTTTGGGTTTCTGATATTTATCCTGGGAAACTGATTTGCCTTTGGGCTGACTTCTGCCTTGGCCTCTCTGACTCTTCTTTCAGCTCAACTTATCTTTATCTTTTAGAGCCATCTGGTAAGCATCTTCCATTGTTCGGATCGTTACCATGCTCATCTCATCCTGAATGTCATATCTCAGGCCATTCATATATCTGACAACTTTTTCATCATCTCTCTCTCAATGACCTGCCCTGATGTTTAGCTTGTAGAATTCTTCAGTGTTTCTTTCACTGTCATTAGCTTTTTTCTTAGGTTCTACTTCCTTCTGAACAGAGTAATTTGATAGTCCCTAGGAATGAATTTTGCCTTCATCTTTGTGATCATTCTGTCCTAACTCTTGATTTTCTACTTGCCCTTGCAGCGTCTGTTAGCTTGTAGTTCATCCCACCACAATGTTGCATGTCCCTTTAATCTCATGACAACATGCTTGACTTTATTGTCCTCTTTGACATATTCATAGTCGAAGTATGTGTCTAGAGCTCTAATCCAGTCTAGAAGCTCCTCTGCATCCAGATTTCCCTCATAAAATGGAATGTCCATCTTCGCTCTTGCACCCATTCTTGCAATAGCTCTGATCAAATGTTCGTTTGATGCATCTTCTGCTGCAACTTCTTCTTCACGTTCAGCCTCAACCTCACTTTTGGAGTCACCGAGATCCCCCTCACTGACTGTACACCTTTGCGTTGTCTTCATGTCTTCAAGTCTAGCTCGTAGATCACACATCTCTCTCTCCATAGTTGGATCATTCATCCACCTGCCTCTTCTTCTTGTCATTTCCCTATCCTCTAGTGGATCAGGTGTTAATCTATCCCTTCTCCTTGGCGGCATGGTGAAATCTTCTTTCTTCTCTGCTACAAAAAGCAAAGAACCTTTCTGCGCTCTAATACCAAACTTGTCGCCGACGCACGCTCCCTTCACAACCCACAGGTTGAAAGGTCCACGTCAACACAGGATCTTTCCTTTACCATGGCCTGAAGAACTCTGACGCTATTCTATTTCCCTATCGAGAAATCTGCACCCACAGCAAACTCTCACAGGATCCCCTCTTTACACTTGGGAGATCGGACTTCGCAACTTTGCGAATCCAGTGGTCAAGAGTTGGACTCTCGAATCCCCAAATCCTGATACAGTCAACGTTGACCCTTTCTTTTCCCTTTCAGGACTTTCCCTATCGCAATTTCGATGATTGCGATGTCGAGGTACTTGTCTCCCCGACTCCTGAATCCCGAGTTGCCGAAACTCCAATACACTCACGATCTTTGACTTTTCAACACTACTTCACTTCATCAGCACATTGAAGTTCACAATATCACGATTCCTAATGCTATGAGTTCGGGACTTCACCCCATGAAACTCTAAAATGATCAACAGAGCTTGACTCTGTGTCAGCAGCACACCACCTGTCCACCTACCGACCCTGTTGTGGCCCCACACAATTCCCTTAGTCGTCGGGATTTTGCGTTTCGTGATATCGCGATTCCTGTTGCCAAGTTTACAGGACTTCCACTCATGAAACCTCGATGTACGTATCCACGTGTAAATCCAATGGCCCGTGTGTGGCTTGGATCTACGGTCCTACCCCTCCTGAGCTTTGATCCTTTAGGGAATAATCGTTGTATCTCCCCTTTTTATCTGTGAGATCTGACGGCTCATGGAAATTCGTGAATCCTCCTCTGAGAATTTCGACCGTCCATTCTTTCCTCTGGGAATCTCTGCACAATCAACCAAGGTGCTTCTCTCCGTGGAACTCGTCCTTCTTTGGTGCAAACTTGCAATGCCTCTTACAAACTTCAAGGTACTTGGCCTCTTTTCCTACCCTCAATGACCTTTTGAAGATTTCAAATCCTTCTGAACTGCCTTCAACTTTGAGTCTTAGAGAAGACTCCTGTGCGCTCTCCTTGTGGCCACCTTCAAACACTTTCAAGTGTTGAACTTCCTTCGACCCTGCGCACACCTGCAACAACAGTCTCTCAATACTTCACTCAGGTCCACAACCCTGGGACTTCACTCAACCTGCGTACTCCTTGCACAGCTCCTGTGCCTAACTGCATTTCTGAATGAGAAGCAAAGCTAAACTACCTGAGCCCTTTGTCAACGCACTCCTTGCAGACAATTCAACTGCACTCCTTGCAGGAACTCTTTCTCAGATAAAGAAACAATTGAAACTCATTCCTACTTCCTTTCAGACTTCAAACTCAAACATGAAATCATATACACAGCATATAAAGAAAATGATAATAGGAAGCAAACACTCATGAGCATATCATTCAACATCGATACACAGAGAACAAACACGAAAACCATGAATTTGAATCATCCTCTTTCTATTAATCCAAATATATGTACATGGGTGTTCTTACACAGCTCTCTGCTTCTCTTCTATGCTCATTTCTCAATAAAAAAACAATACACAATGAGGGTGTCTATATCCCGTTTCCCTCTTGCGCTCTAAAACTGTCTAATCTAGAATTAATTTCTATCTACTTGCATTAACTACTATAAATGCCTTCTACCTTCTCTAAGGACGAGAGAAAATTGCTTAAGGTTCGTTTACATTATACAAGTGCGCTCATTCTTAATGACTTCATTTAAGATTGCGCAATAACTTCAGGGAAATTTCAAAAATTGGGCTAGGCGCTTGTCCAACTGTCCGATTGCTTTCGCGTTGGCTCGCTTGATGTTGGTGATGCTTTTGCATCATCCTCAAATAGAGCTCCACTATTCAAAGGAGATAACTATGCATTCTGGAGTATAACAATGAGAAGTTACCTAATGAAAGTTGGATGTGATGTCTGGCTATCTGTGATAAAGGTTTATAATGTATCAAAAACTGCTCCTTCAAACACAACTACAAAGAAACTCTACAATGACAATTCAAGAGTTATAAATGCAATTCTGGGTGGATTAGCAAATAATGTATTTTTCAAAGTCATGCATTGTAAATCAGAAAAAGAGATCTGGAACAAACTACAAATCATCTATGAAGGATATTCCAAATTCAAGAAAGAAAATCTTCAAATGTACAGAGGAAACTTTGAAATCTTGAAGATGAAAGAAGAAGAAAACATTGCAGGATATCTTCTAAGAGTAGATGAAATTGACAACATAATCAGAGGACTAGGAGAAGAATTATATGAAAAAATTGTAGTCCAAAAGGTACTAATATCACTCCCAATGAGATATGATCCCAAATTGCATACCTTGGAATATCAAGAGAATATTGACAAACTCACAATGGATGAACTACATGGGATTATCACAGCCTATGAAATGAGAACAATACAAGAAAAACCTTCAAAAGGTGAAACATCCTTCAAAGTCTCAAAAGGAACGAAAACAATGAATATTTATCAAATGAAAGAAACTCAGGAAAATATGATGAGGAAGAAGCAAACTTCATTAATAAACTTAAGAAAGGATCTGTAGAACACAAAGGGAAATTACCTTTCAAATGCTTTAACTGTGGAAAAATTGGGCACTTTGCTTCCAAGTGTCCTTATCCCAAGGAAAAAGGCAATGATGATGAAGAAGCTTACAATAAAAAAGAACATAAAAAGATTAAATCCCAATACAAAAAGAATTTCTATAAGAAAAAGAAAAAAAAATTATTCCAAAGAAAACAATAGCTCATCTAACGTGAGTGAATATAGTGATACAAAGGTTCTATTTATGGGAATAGAAACTCAAAATGACACTATTGAAGATAATAATTATGAAAATGAAGAAATTCCAGAAGTTGAAGGAGAAGTTGATCTTGAAGGAGAACTCATTAGTTCCCTTGAAGAACTAAGAAGATATAGAAGGAATAACACATCATTAAAATAACAAGAGTTAGATTATAAGGAAGAACAAAAATCAAGAGAATAATAAGTTTCAAAAAGAATCAAGGAAACATAACAAATAATTGTTGATTTAAAAACTCAACTACAAGAAGCTAAAAGAATTGAATAAATCTTAAGTAAATGACTTAATGACAAGGAACAAAACGTGAAAAATTAGAGGCTAAAATAGTTCTTCTAAGAAGGAAACTTGAAAAAGGAACTAACCTTTCAAAGTTTGAAAGTAGTTCAAAAATCTTGGATGACATCCTTAACAGTCAAAGACCATCAAGTAATAAAGCTGGACCGGATTATGATCACAAGGAAACTAATAAGGTCATAAAATTTGAAATACAAAAAAGTGATAAAAATACAAAGACTTATGCAGTTGCCCTTCAGAGCTCCTTCAAAAGAGAAAATAATGAGATAAATATTGACTCTACTCAAGAGAGATATGCACTCTCTCCAAAAATAAATGAGTACATAAGAAATACTACTCCAAGAAGAACTCCTCCAAAAAAGTATCAACAACTCTTTCTTGGCTACAGTTTCTCTTGTCATAATTTCAGGCATAAAGAATTAGACTATAAAGCTTATAAAAATAACTATCATAAAAGTGTTCAAGGATATGGCCATAGGAACAAGAAGTCTAGTAGCAATCAAAGGAGTAGAAACTATAATTCATTTTCTCCATTACTAGATTACAACATTGAATGTTACAAATGTAATAATTATGGTCATAAAGCTAGTAATTACAAATTATTAGAATCCACCATGAAGACAAACAATTCAAATTTTCTTAAAAAAAAAACATAAGAAGATATGGAAAGAAAAAGAAAAGGAAACAAAATGTAAGGTAGCATTGTATGCCAAAGATAAAAGAAGTCAATGGTATGTCGACAGTGGGTGTTCAAAACATATTACAAGAGATCAAAACAAATTCTTCAACCTGAAAAAGGAGAAGAAATAGAATGTTACAATTGGAGATGACATCTCTACCAAAATACTTGGTAAGGGGACAGCCAGTCTGGGAACTGGTAGAATTAAATCAGAAAATGTCTTATTAGTTGAAAATTTGAAACCTAGTCTCCTCAGTGTGATCCAAACATGTGATCAATGACACATTCTCATTTTTTACTCTAAAAAATGTGAGATTAGAAAAGAAGACTTTGGAAAATCAGTAGTTATTGCAACAAGGACACCAAGCGATGTTTATATCTTAAATACAGAAAAAGAAGAAAAATGTTGCATGAGTCAAATAGATGAAAATTGGTTATGGAATAGAAGAATGGGACACAAAAATTTTGATAATCTAGTAAAAGTAAGTAACAAGGAAGTTGTGAGAGGTAATCTGAAAATTATAAAACCTTCAAACCATGTTTGTAAGCACTACCAACATGGGAAGCAGACAAAAGTAGGATACAAGAAGAAAGAGTACTCTACCTCAAAACCATTAGAATTTGTTCATCCTGACTTATGTGGGCCAACAAGAAAAAAGAGTATACAAGAAGATTATTATTTTATTTTATTCATTGATGACTATACTAGAATGACTTGGGTGTGTTTTCTTAAAGAAAAATCATAAGCTTTTGAAAAATTTAAAGCTTTCAAAGTACTAGCTTAAAATGAGACTAATCTCAAAATCAAGTGTCTTAGGTCAGACAATGGAGGGAAATTTACTTCCAACGAATTCAATAATTTTTGTGAAACACATGGAATCAAACGACACTTTTCTTATCCAAGGACTCCTCGGCAAAATGGAGTTGTTGAAAGGAAAAATATAATTGTTCAAGAGTCATCCATAACTATGTTAAATGAATCTAAGCTATCGGATTTATATTGGAGAGAAGCAATGTATACATATGTATACATACTTAACAAAGGACAAATTAAAGTTAACCATGACAAAACAACATATGATTTATGGTATGGTGGGCCAACATCAGTTAAGAACTTCAAATTTTTTGGGAGAAAATGCTACATAAAGAGAGATGATGGTAACCTAGGAAAATTTGATTCTTGAACCAATGAAGGCATATTTCTTGACTACTCATCCACCAAAAAGGCCTATAGATGTTATAATCTAAGGCTACACAAGATTGTGGAAAGAGAAAATGTAAAAGTGGATGATCTAAAAAAAAAGAGGATCAAATATCAAGTTAATCCACAAATTGATGAAAGAATAAGAGATGATGATGATGAATAAATTATAGATATACAAGGGGAAGACTCACAACATAAAGAAGAAAAGGAAGAAGAAGAATCACAATAAAATGCAAACGAAAAGTCACCAAGACATGATACAAAAGCACTATCAAGGAGAGTACAAAGAGATCATCCAAAAAGTCTAATCCTTGGTAATAAAAGTGTTGGAATTGAAACAAGAAGAAAACTAATGAACAAATCAAACCAAGCCTTACTATCCTTAATAGAACCCAAAAATTTGCAAAGGCTAGTAAATATGAAGACTGGATCAAAGCCATGAATAAAGCATTGGATCAAATAGAGAAAAACCAGACCTGGGAACTTGTCCCAAGACCAAAAAATAAAAATGCGGTAGGGACCAAGTGGATTTTTAAAATAATGGTCAAGTTATAAGAAATAAAGAAATATTGGTGTGCAAATGGTATGCACAGGTAGAAGGGATTGACTTTGAAGAAATCTTTTCTCTAGTTGCAAGAATGGAAGCCATCAAATTATTTCTAACATACTCATGATTTAAGAATTTTAAAGTCTATCATATGGATTTAAAGTATGCATTTTTTAATGGAAACCTAAAAGAAGAAGTCTACACAGAGAAACTAGAAGGATTTGAACAACCAGGAAAACAAGAACAAGTGTATAGATTGAAGAAGGCACTATGTGGCCTTAAACAAGCACCCGGAGCATGGTATGAAAGAATGGATAAGTACCTACTGCAAAAAGGATTCAAAAGAGGCATGTCTAACAACAATATCTATATTAGAATTGAAAAAGACAGTTTGTTAGTCATAATGGTCTATGTGGATGACATCATATTTGGCTGCAACAATGATGAATCAAGTAATAAATTTTCTCAAGAAATGTCAAAGAGTTTGAAATGTCTATGATTGGATATCTAACTTTCTTCCTTAGACTTCAAATCGCTCAGTCACTAAAAGAAATGTTTATTACTTAGCCCAAATACCTAAAAGAGATGCTTAAAATTTTTGGAATGAATGAAAGTTCACCTGTTAGCACTCCAATGAAAACCAACTGGAAACTCAACAAGGAAGATGAGTCACCTTCTGTAGTTTCAACTCTCTACATATCTATGGTTGGGAGCCTACTATATTTTAATGCATCCAAACTTGATATCATGCAAGAAGTAGGAATGGTGGAAATATTTCAATTATCTCCCAAGGAATCACATGTGATGGTTGTCAAGAGAATATTTAGATATCTTAAGGGAACATCAAACTGTGTCTTATGGTATCCAAGGAATAAAGGATTTGAACTAATTGCCTACACAAATGCTGATTAGGATGGTAGTGTGGATGAAAAAAAGAGCACTAGTGGAAATGAATTTTTCTTAAGGGAATGTCTAGTCTCATGATCAAGTAGAAAAAAATCATCAATTTCACTATCTACAATAGAGGTCGAATATATTGCAACTGTTGAATGTTGCACTCAAATCTTATGGATGATACAAACATTGAAGGATATTAAAATTGAATGTAATTAATTGATACCTATCTATTGTGACAATACAAATGTCATCAACATCTCCAAGAATCCAGTCATGCATGCAAGGACCAAACATATACCTATCAAGTATCATTTCTGGAAAGAGCAAGTTAGTGACAAAAAGGTTAGATTGGAGTATGTTGGTTCAAAGGAGCATATAGTAGACATATTCACTAAACCCCTACGTAAAGAAGCATTTGAACATCTAAGGAAAAACCTGGGAGTAATATCCCTAAAATAAAATTAAAAAGCCATGATGACAGGGGGAGTTGTCAAAAATAGATGATGAAAAAGTTTCACTGAAAAAAATAAAAAATAAAAAAATAAAGTGTTGTTGACAGGGGGAGCAAAAAAAAAAAAGACAAGTATTGTCACTCAAAACAAAAAGAAGGCTAAGCAACAGAAAATTGGTGATGAACCTCATTCTGGTATCAGAGGCCTTGACATTGATGTCAAAGGGGGAGAAACGAATGGTAAAACAAGTACTCATTATTACAGGTTGTTTTACAATGTGATGCCATCAATGCCAAAGGGGGAGATTGATGGAAATCTCATGTTGGAATTCATGTCAACATGAAGACAAGAAGTACCATAGTGGAGTATGATATGGAATTGGAGTAAAAGCTACAGGAACACTGAGATACAAGAATACAGTGGATTACCGGAATGCAGGGGATCGCCTAGTCACGTGCTTTGAGAAAATGAAAGAATGAGACAATTTCAATAGCTACACTGGTCGAGTTGAGTTGTCCTAGTGACTGAATATTTTGTTGAGATGGGATCATGATGAACATAACGAATATTGGTGAGTCTCCCCCTTGAATAATTTCTTGTCCACTATCATTTCAGAGTGTAGTTGAAGGGAAATGTGTTGATGCAGAACTAAGAACCCTTGAGTCTGTTAGATCAACACAATAGTCAATATTCCGTAGCAAGTTTTGTTCATCATTTTTTCCAGGCCGAAGTTGGACAACCCTTCAAACCCAAACAATTTCCAGCAGCCACCATTGGTTAAATCCACTCAGGCAGTCAATTGTTGAATAAATTGTCATTGATGTCAAAGGTTAGTAAGTGATCAAATATATGACAAAGGTTAGTAAGTTATTAAATATAAATGTGGCCTTGGTATCACTTTAAATACAAAAGTGGAAAAGTTAAGTGGAAACATAGTTTACACAAATATGGAAATGAAACTGGACTAAATATAAATATGACTTTAATAAATAACAAAATTTGAAAAGTTAGGTGGAAGCAAAGTTTATGTAAAAGAGGAGTAAATATGAAAGTGGAATAAAGAAAAAGGTAAAAGTGAAATTGGATTAAAGAAAAATGTAAAAGTGAATGTGAAGTTAAAGAAAAACGGAAAAAGTGAAAGAGCGCATGGTATGTGCAAACCATGGTGGTATTTGTTAATCCCTAAATAGTGGCACATTATCCCTTAATTGGGGCATATTACATTAGTAATAGTATTGTATTTATGTCGTCTTGGGTCCATTAGTTGTAGTTGTACCTCCTAGTCTCCTATATATACCAAGGAGACATTTTCATTTGGATTCATCTTGTATTTGGACATTTATGTGGTGGATAAGGAGGTTTCCCCCTTGGAGAGGCTTATTATCTGAATTTATCTCTTTTTCAAGGCATTGAGTACTTATTCTAAGGTTTTTCTATGCTATATTGATATTTGGTTCTTAACATATGGTATCAGAGCTCAAGGTCTTAGGGTTTCTATGCTACATCTGAGACACGTTGGAATTTTCACTATAATTGTTTTTATACAATGTTTTATAAGGAACCCCTTGGAGGATATTTATTAGATAGATCAAGGTACGTTGGGTTCAAATTTCAGCTCTAGAGGCCTTATACTTTCGGAGATACATCTTGTGTAAGATAGGGTTCTGGAATCATCCTGAATTGAGTCATCACAAAATTTTCTCTATAAATTGTTTTTTGTAATGTCTCAAACTCTGAAATCCATAGGATATTCACAAAGATTATTAATGTATCTGTGATAAAACAATTCAGCTTCTGGGTCATCATACATTTGTATATACACCCTGTGGAAGATAGGGTATTTGACTAGTCCTATTGACTAGCCTCAAGCATGTGTTCTGGGTAAAACAATCATAAATTATTCCTAGAGTATCCAAATTGAGTGAGACTAGTTGCATTGGATAGTGGATAGTATGTAGTATTTCTATTACAATTTTCAGAATTTTATATCAATTATTTTGTGTGTGGCACGCTATACAAGGGAGATCTCCTGGAAAGGCCAAAAATAAGCAAGTTGTGGGGAAGTTACCATAAATTCCACTTGGCACATCCAATTTTTATCAGACTTGTGGCATTGTGGAGAAGAAATATCAGAGAACTACAAAATATAAATTTTCATACCCAGAAGGGCCGAAATTTTGGAGATCCAATAGAAGAAATATTATATAGCAGAACCACCTCAAAATCAAGGTTTAAAAGTGATAATTGACCAACATGCCACCAAAAAAGGGAACTTCTACACCAAATAAGATTCCATACAGTCCTACTTGGACTTTTGATGAAGGTGAAGAAATGTGTATGGACATAAATGATTTACAAAAGAAGACAGTGACAAAATATGAACTACAAGGGATGATGAATGGTTTAAAAAGGGAGATCATGGAAGTATTGAAAATTTTCCTAATAGAGAGGACACCTGAAAGTGAAAATGTATCCCATGAAATTCATGATGAGGACACAATGAATATGAATCAAGAATGGAGAAACTCCAACTTTGGGTTGAATACCAACCACATTCCTAAGATTGATATGAGGAAGTTTGATGGCAATGACCCAATCACATTAATACTTCAGATGGAGAAATTCTTTGATCTACATGATGTGCCACATACACAAAAGGTACGAATTGCTTCTTTATATTTAGAACCCAATCAATTTTTGTGGTATCAATGGATTTTTTCTCGCAACTCACTCGTCACTTGGACAATTTTCACAGAAGAAATGATAGCACACTATGAGGATACAAGGAGCAATACATTCTTTAGACAATTGATAAATCTCAAGAAAAAGGGTTCAGTTACAGAGCACATTGAGAACTTCCAAAGATTGAATATAAATTTACCAAATATTCCAAATGATCACTTGATTGATGTATTCATAGGAACTTTAAGAGATAGCATTCAACATGAGGTTCTCCTTTGGGAACCCAAATCATTGGAGAATGAATTTAGGGTGGAAAGAAATGTTGTAAGTAAAAATATGGTTGTGGCTACTATAAGGACCACTCCTAACATCTATCAAGAGAATAATGCTCCTTTTTCTAAAACACCTCAACCTACAAGATTCACACCTCAACAATTAGAGGAAAGAAAAGAAAAAGGTTTATTCTTTAATTGTGAAAGCAAGTACATTAAGGGACATAAGTGTGGTGAGAATAAATCATTCTACATAGATTGTGAAGAGGAAGAAAAACAAGAACAAGAACAAGAACCATCTCAAGATGAAAACGTAGAAGTGATTTCTTCTGAAGAGTTGACTCCCATGATATCGTGTAATGCATTGGTTGGAATTAGCACTCCTCAAACCCTCAATATTGAAGGATATATCAAAAAGAAAAAGGTAATAGTCCTAATTAATTATGGTAGTACTCATAATTTCATTCACTATAAATTATCCAAAGCTCTCAATTGCTTTGTATATCCAGTGCCAGAGTTTCAAGTAATGATTGCAGATGGAAGAACCATCAATTTCTCAGCAAAATGCAATAAGATCAATATTAATATGGGGGAATATGTAATGAATAGTCAAATGATTTATGTACCCATGGGTGGTGCTGATGTCGTACTAGGAATCCAATGGTTACAATCATTAGGAATAGTTCCTTTTAATTTTCAAGAACTTTTCATGAAATTTTCATTCGAAGAAAAAAAAATTGAGTGAAGAGGTATCATAGGGAAACCCAGTAAGGTGATAAGCTCTAATGACATGACAAAATTATTGAAAAAAGGACATCAAGGTGTAATTTCACAACTATGCTCACTAGATGTTCAAACATTGTTGGCCCTCGACCAAGTTTTGAGGAAATCTTGGTTAGGTTTGACCACGTTTTAGACTTCGACGCAGTGATCAAAGCTGGAGCACCTAGGCAGAGCTGAGATCATGGATCTCACTTGTTTTGTGGGCTTTGTGGACCCAACATGGGGTTCTTAGGGTTTTGTAATAGGTTATGGGATGTGAGCCCATGGGTTTACCCATGATTAGGCCTTTTTATAAATGTAAAAGTATAAATATGAAAGAATGTAATGTAGTGAGGGGGATGTAAGTGGATAAGTGCAAAAGGAAAGTAGTTCTGAGTTGCTTTGTGAAATAGAACATGTATTAAAGGATTTGTTCTTGATAGAGGAGTTGGATATGTGCCTTGACCTGATTTTGGGAAGGTGGATCCAGTGCTTAGTGTGCAGATCACCTGTCCGGTGCGAAGCTTGGCTCCGTGGCTTAGTGCACAGGAGAAGACAAATGTAAGATATTGAAGCCTAATAAAGAAGAATAAGAAGTTGGTGGACATAACCCCACACTGGGGTGAACCACGTATATCATGTGTTGATGGTTTTCTTTGTTCTAGGATGTTTATGTTGTGAATCTACTTAGTGAATTGATTGTTATATATGATAGATAGATCTATGGATGCTTAGTGATTTATTTATGTTGAATGTGATATATATAATTTATGATGCTAAGTGCGATGTGTATTTGTCATTATTACTGCTTCGATCTATCCTTAGGGTTTGTTATGTGATGTGAATGAATTTGATAAGCTAATGCATGTTATCTTCTAAGTACTTTGTGAAGTGTTATAATCATAGATCTGTGGCCCAACTTGGTTACAGACACCTAAGTCCTGTAACCCCCCTTGCCTTTACCTCGAGTGATACTTCACCTGCTTCCTAGGTATTTCTGAAAGGGTTGGTAGTTAGGGTTTTGTTGGTGCGTTGTTGAAGTGTTGAACCCTGGGTTTGCCCTTGTGCCAACAAATGGTTCTATTGTCGGGACCTAAAACTATGATTGTTGGGAACTGAAGTAAAGAAAATAGAAGCTTTGTGTGTATATCTGTTGTTGTAGTGCGCAATATTCTACTTGACTTGCGAAGATCTGTGCTAAGAAAGAAACCCAATCTGAGAAAATAGGTAAGATCTTGAAAAAGGTAAAGATTTGTGCTTTGATAAGAGTAATATAAGTGGAAAGTTTTGTTTTGAAAGAATGAATTTAAGTATGTTTAATAGATTTTTTCCTAGTCTGAAAGCTAGGGCGCAGGAGGAAGAAAGACTTGATCCAAGTAATTCTAATAGAAATGAATAAAGACATGTTATTCCTATGCATAGAAAGAATTTTTGGACTAATAATTTGATGCAGGAACCTAGAAAGAATTTTTGCAGATTGCAGGTCCAGCACTATGATCCTAGTCCGTAGTACAAGAGGAAGAGAGGATTAACCCTGTGTTATAACTGCAGAAGACCGGGACATATTGATAAGAAATTCCTTGGTATAGGTCCTATTTGTCTTTGTTGTAAAATTGTTGGTCATGAGATTAAGGATTTCCCAAGGATGATTGCTAAAGTTGAACAAATGAACATGAGTCAAGAGAGTAAAAGAATTTTAGAAGATCAGAAAGAGAAAGGATCAGAGAAAGTTCATACTACATTAGTACAGTTAAAAGAGGCAATGAATGATCACAAAGATGTCAGTTTACCAGAGATCATGAAATAAAAGCAATGCATAAGTGGAAGAATAGGAGACTTCGACATAGACTTTGTCTTGGATGAGGAAACACCATTGAATATTATGACAAAAGACAGTTGGGAAATTTTCGAAAATCCTATTGTTGTACCTTCACTGGAAAGGATAGGATTTTTTAAAGGAAATATGATAACCCTATGTGGAAGAGTTACTAATGTACATGTTATTATTCATGGAACATCAACATAAGAGGAATTTGAAGTTATTAGGTTTATTGAGAACAACGCCCCATTCCCACTTTTGTTAGGAAAGACTTGGATTGAGAAGGATCAGATTAGAAGGAAAACAAAGGAAGAAGATATAGAAAATAAAAATAAAGAAATAAGGGATTTCATAGCTAGGAAAATAGATCGAATGGTAGAAGAACGAGAAGTTAAGTCAAAGCAGCAAAAGGCAAGAGAATTAGCTGTCGAAATTGAAAGAACACAAGATGGTTTGAAGGACCTATACATGAAAGAAGAAAGTAAATCCACCCAAGAAGTGGTAAGGGAAAGGATATTAATTTTGAGCCCATTGGATGTACATCATCACTACGAAGTCACTACGATAAGAGAAACTAAGAATAAGAATGGAAAGAGGAATCCAAAAACAGTTAGAGAGACTCAAATCACAAAAAAGAAGGCAAGGAAGCTTGGTAAGAAGAAATCCAGGTTGGAAAAGATACAGGGAGTTACATAGAAGAATTTACAAGAGGTAGGTTTGTAGGATCAGAACCCTCACCTCATAATGAAAATAGTTGAGCAACAAAAGTTCATAGACCTACAAATTCCTCACGGAAGATCAAGAGCTTAGGAAGTTAGAAGCACAACTATAGGAGGTGCAGAATCATGCACTGACAGTTCAAGCACAGATGAAGTCACTCATTGTATTCAAGAGAATGAAGAGATCACAAGAACAATGCACAGCCCAACAATAGATTACTTCCATCCAAGAAAGATTAATGGAAGTCACACACAGACTACAACTGGTGCAGGAGGAAACCTGCATGGCGTTTGAAGAGATCGAAGGACAAGGTTCACAATTGGACCAAGTGGTTGTGATAGTGGAACAATGTCTGGAAGGGCCTATTACAACACAGATGATCCAAGAGCTCGCTAACTAGGAGGCTCAGGCAAAGCAGCAAGTTGAGGAAGATCAAGCTAATCTTGATCCCTTCGAAGCAGCGTTTCCTAGATCAGAGTGACTCGGGACAAGTCACAAGTGAGTGTCGGGGGTCTGTTGGCCCGTGACCAATTTTTGAGGAAATCTTGATCAGGTTTGACCACTTTTTTGAATTCGACGCAGTGATCAAATATGGAGCGCCCAAGGAGAGCTGATATCACGAATCTCACTTGTTTTGTGGGCTTTGTGGACCCAGCATGGGGTTCTTAGGGTTTTGTAATAGGTTATGAGATGTCATCCCATGGGTTTATGCATGATTAGGCCTTTTTGTAAATGTAAGGGTATAAAAAAGAAATAATGTAATGTAGTGAGGGGGTTGTAAGTGGCTAAGTGCAAGAAGCAAGTAGTTCTTAGTTGCTTTGTGCAACATAACATATATGTAAGGCTCCATGCTTGATAGAGGAGTTGGCTCTATGCCTTGACCTGATTTTGGGAAGGTGGATCTGGTGCTTAAGTGTGTAGATCACAAGCTTAAGTGTGTAGATCACATGTCCAGTCTGAAGCTTGGCTCTATGGCTTAGTGCACAGGATCAGACAAATGTAAGATATTGAAGCCTAATAAAGAAGAAGTAATTGGTGGACATAACCGCACACTGGGTTGAACCTTGTATATCATGTGTTGATGGTTTGCTTTGTGCTAGGATGTTTATGATGTGAATATTCTTAGTGCATTGATTGTTATATATGATAGATAGATCTATGGATGCTTGGTGCTTTATTTATGTTGAATGTGCTAGATATAACTTATGATGCTAAGTACGATGTGTATTTGTCATTGTTACTACGTCGATCTATACTTAGGGTTTGTCCTGCGACGTGAATGAAGTTGATAAACTAATGCATGTTATATTATAAGTACTTTGCAAAGTTTTATAATCACAGATCTGTGTCCCATATTGGTTATAGACACCTGAGTCCTGTAACCCCCCTACCTCTACCTCGGGTGAGACCTGGCCTACTTCGCAGGTGTTTCTGAAAGGGTCAGTAGTTAGGGTTTTGTTGGTGCGTTGTTGAAGTGTTCAACCCTGGGTCTGCCCCTGTGCCAACAAACATCTAAGCCATATATTCCCCTAGATATCCAAGGGATCATTGATAATCATTCCAAAGTGTTTGAAGATATTCCCAAAGGTCTTCCACCCACTCGAAATCATGATCATGCTATTCACCTAATTCCTGGGATTTTTCCTCCTTACATTAGGCTGTAGAGATACCCTTAAGCCAAGAAGAGTTAAATTGAGCATATGGTAGGCGAAATGTTAGAGACTGGCATTATTAAACCTAGCCAAAGTTCTTACTCTACACCGGTGGTAATGGTACTCAAGAAAGATGGCTCATGGTGTATGTGTCCAGATTACAGAGAGCTCGATAAGATCACTATTAAATATAAGTTTCCCATTCCCATCATTGATGAATTGTTAGATGAACTACATGGAGCAATATATTTCACAAAGTTGGATCTTCATTCAGGGTATCATCATATTAGAATGAAAGAAGAATATATCCCAAAAACAACATTGCGAACTCATGAAGGCCATTATGAATTTTGGTGATGCCTTTGGCCTTACAAATACACCTTCCACATTCCAAGGGTTGATGAATTCCATTTTCAAGCCCGTCCTTCAAAAATTTGTGTTTGTATTTTTTTATGATATACTAATCTATAGCAAGCTTTGGAGGATCATGTGCGACATGTTGACAAGGTGCTACAACTACTAAAGGAGAAACAACTATATGCCAAACCATCCAAATGCTTCTTTGGGGTGAAGGAGGTAGATTATTTGGGTCATATTGTATCTCATGAAGGTGTCAAGGTATACCCTAACAATATTAAGGCCATGATGGACTGGCCAATTCCCAAAACAATGAAGAATCTTAGAGGATTTTTGGGTTTGATAGGTTACTACCACAATTTTGTTCGACACTATGGAAGAATAACAACACCTTTAATGAAACTAACTAAGAAGGATGCATTTTCATGGACTCTAGAGGAAACTAAATTTTTGAACAAGTTAAAGAGGTGATATGCAAATATCCTTCCTTGACCACTCCAGACTTCACAAAAACCTTTATTGTGGAATGTGATGCCTCGGGAAATGGAATTGGTGTTGTCCTAATGCAAGAAGGAAGGCCCTTGGCTTTTGAAAGTTGGCCAATCAAGGGAAAGGACTTACACAAACCCATTTATGAGAAGGAAATGATGGAAATACTACATGCATTGAAGAAATGGCACCCTTACCTAATAGATAGGCACTTCAAGGTCAAAACAGATCATGATAGACTTAAATACTTCTTGGAACAAAGACTATCTTCAAAAGAACAACAAAAATGGGTGACCAAGATATTGGGTTATGATTTTGAAATCATCTATAAAAAAGGGAAGCAAAATGTTGTGGCGGATGCACTCTCAAGAAAGGATGAAGATGTTGAGGCCTTTCTCTGTGCTATCTTGATCATCCAACCCGATTGGATAATAGAAGAAAGGGATGAATGGAAGAATGATGAAAACGTGTCGACTCTCACTCAAAGGTTGCAGTAGGATTCTAGTGCATCAGATACATTTACATGGAAAAATGATTCACTATGGCACAAAGATCGCTTATATTTATGTAAGAACTCCAAAATCAAACAAAAGGTACTATTGGAATTGCACACCTCTTTGGTAGGAGGGCACTCGAGATTTTTGAAAACCTACCATAGGGTCAAGAAGGATTTTTTTGGGGATGGACTTAAAAATGATTTTCAAAGGTTTGTGGTAGAATGTTTGGTTTTGCAACAAAATAAGGTGGAAACAATTAAGACCCCAGGTCTTTTACAAACATTAGCCAACCCAAGTCAGCACTGGGAGGAGGTTTCCATGGATTTCATCACAGGGTTACCGAAGTCTGAAGGAAAGAGTGTCATCATGGTGATTTTTGATAGACTGACTAAGTACACACACTTTTGTTCACTCTCTCATCCCTTCAAATCTAGTACAGTTGCCACCGCATTCATGGAGACAGTTCAAAAGCTACAATGGAAGCCCAGAGATTATTGTAAGTGACAGAGATCCCATCTTCACTGGACATTTTTGAACATAATTTTTTTATTTTTGGGTACTCAATTGGGTCATAGCTCATCCTATCATCCTCAATCTGATGGACAAACTGAGATAGTGAACAAATGACTGGAAGGCTACCTTCGTTTCTTTGTCTCTGATAAACAAACACAATGATTCAAATGGTTACCCTTGGCAGAATGGTGGTATAACACTTCCTTTCATACTGCAACAAAAATGACACCATTTATGGCACTCTATGGATACTACCCTCCTTCCATCACTTCTTCTCTAAAAGAAAAATCTAAGGTTCAAGAAGTGGAATATCACATCGATCATCAACAACAAGTTCTCAAAATCTTAAAGGACAACCTGAGCATGGCACAAAATCGCATGAAACAATAAGAAAATAAACATCATAGTGAAAGAAGTTTTGAAGTAGGAGATTGGGTGTTTTTAAGACTACAACCATAAAAATAGATGTCCCTCAAGAAATCCAAGAAGGACAATAAGTTATCACCAAAGTATTATGTCCCTATAAGGTGTTGCAAAAGATTGGTACTATGGCATACAAATTGGAGTTGTGTGCATCTTCACGAGTACACCCAGTTTTCCATGTTTCATGCTTAAAGAAGGTTATAGGTGACAACATCCTAGTTCAAACTATATTTCCAGAACTTGATGAGGAAGGAAAAATCATATTGGATCCTGAAGCCATCACTGACACAAGAATTCACTAGCTGAGGAAAAGATCCATTTCAGAGTATCTCATTAAATGGAGGAAACTACTGGATGAAGATCCACTTGGGAAGATGAGTCTTTTATACAAAAGCATCTAGAGTTACTCAAGCGTTGTAGACAAAACTTGTCTCAAGGGGAGGGGCATGTTAAGCCCTAAATAGTGGCACATTACCCCTTAATTGGGGCATATTACATTAGTAATTTTATTTTATTTATGTCGGCTTGGGTCCATTAGTTGTAATTGTAACTCCTAATCTCCTTTATATACCAAGGAGACATTTTCATTTGGAATCCTCTTGTATTTGGAAATTTATGTGGTGGATAAGAAGGTTTCCCCCTCGAAGAGGCTTAATATCTGAATTTCTCTCTTTTTCAAGGTGTTGATACTTATCTGAGGTTTTTCTATGCTTTATTGATATTTGGTTCTTAACAGTATTTAGCTATGGTAAGGTAAAAAATGAATTAAATCATGATAGTCAAAATCTATTGACCCAATTGAAAACATGACTAAACAATATAAAAGGTACAATGGTTCATTGACATTTTATTAATTAAAATAGTATGATTAATATCTTATATTAAAAAGGAACATACTTATAATGAATGTATACATTCCTATATTGAAGAGGTGTGATTGTTTAGTTGTACATGACCGTTGGAAGACTATATAAATGGGAATTCTTGTTGAAAGAGGGTGTGTCTATGTGCTTGAAATATGAAGATCAATAATAGAGTCAGAGGCCAAGAAAGTGAATGAAGATATGCAACAAAATCCAAAGAAGATTATGAAGATTTGAAGATTGAAGTACTTATCATAAAAAGGGAGGTTGGGTGGCGCTAGGGCAGGTTGGTTCCTGCAAAGGAGGTTGTATCCTCCTTCCAATTGAAGCTAGTAAATCAAAGTGTTGCAAAATATTTCTAGTTATAGTTGAAGAAACTAGGGAGTTAGTGCTTCCCACCAGTCGATGATAGTAAAATCTAAGGGGTTGCAACCTCCTTCTAGTTGTTGCTAGTAAAATAGGGAATTAGTGATTCCTTTGAGTTGGAGCTCATAAATTAAATATAATATTTATTTAAAATAAGAATAACATTTGTGAAGTTGGTTTTTCCACGTTCAAATTCTATGTGTTGTACCTTTTGTTGATGATTTGATTTGATTTGATTTAAATTAATAATTAAGAGGTTTTAAATTGTTGAAAAAGGATAATACTGAGTCACCCCCCCCCCCCCTCTCAGTATCAAACAATATTCCAACAAAATCTAGAAGAAGAAAATATTAAAAAATAAGGAGGAAGAATAGATATTATTTGATGAAGGAATCATAAAGAAAATCGAAGAAGAACAGAGGAAAAATGCAAAGGAGCAAAAGAGAAAGAAAGAAGAGAAGGGATGTTGAAATAAATAGTTTGGGAAGGATTATATATCAGGGATATTATAGGGAGTGAGAAATAACAATCGAAGTATGCCCCAACCCAACAACAAACTCAACAAGCTACACCACCACCCAATGAAGTGATAGATTTGACAGGAGATGAAAAAACTATGCCTGGAACTAGTGATAAGGGAAAGGAGCCAATTATGATATAGTTATACACTTCCAAAAGTATTGAAAATATAATTTTTGTAGGGAGATCAACATATTCCATATCCCCTAGAAGAGGTTGTAGACTTGGAGTCCATATCTTACAATCAATGTAAGTAATTTATAGTTAGAAGAACCTAGAAAAGGAAAAGGGTAGATGTAGATAGTGTTGTTCTTTGCACTACTAAGGAATCTATTGGATATAAAAAAGGCTAAGATTAGTGACATGTTGTTAGATGGGATGGACATATCCCGTTCAACCATTGACAAGGCTAAGGCTAGGGAGAATAAAGTTTAAAATATGAGTAAAGAGATCGCAACTTTGAAAAACCAAGTTGAATACTGTAAAGGAGCCCAAGGTGCATTGGATAAATTTATTGAAGAAGTCCTCAAAGAGGATGGTATCAATGAACAAATAATAATATATTTCATAGCCAAGGTATTAGACTTGCAAGGAGAAATCTTGAAGTTGTTTATCTTGTATAGAGAAAATCTCAAGTGGAAGGAGAGACAAGATAAAGTTTAGAACCAATTGTAATTAATTAAGGAGATTCAAAATAGTCATGGTCATGAGGATCATGGAATCATAGTGTTGACCAAGGAATCTAGAATTAAATAAGAAGGTAGGTACTGGGGGGATTTGTTCTATGCATCCAAAAATCAAGTCCGAGAATAATGGTCTGCATGCATTAAAATATTGGATATCATTGAAGATGCCACATCAAAGAGTAGACTGCATATTTTTTTTCCACTGGAGGGTTTTCAACTAGTATAAAAGGTGATGGGTGAATTCAAAGAGACTATTGGAAAGTGTGAAGTTAATGTCAAAAGTATATCCTCACTATAGAATTGGAATCTCCAGAAGTTTATAATGAATGAATTTAGAAAACACAACTCAACTAGAGTCAATTGGGCCTAAATTAGAAAACTATATCTAAGGCTTTAGACAAGAAAATACTACATAAACATCACACTTTTACACATCAGAATCTCTATGATGATTTTTTCAAGCAGTGGGGGAAATATGATGCTCAACATGCAAGAATTGAGATGCACGGTTTGCCTGAGTCATAGTGGCTTGCATGGATTTTGTGACCTTTTTTCTATTTTATGCTTTATTCTATTTTGGCATGTAATTTTCCCTATAGATATCAAAATCGACCTCTAGGGAAGAGAATTTTGGATTTGAGGCTATTAGTAGAGGATTTTAGCTCAAAATTGTTTCGAGCTTAATTCAAAAACTCTTTTTGGAGTCAAGAAACACTTTTGCTAAATATTTATGTGTATTAATTCTTATTCATAGATTACTTTGTTATTGAATTGATGTCACAACCGTCTAGCAAGGATTTCAATTTTGTCAATCTATCTTGTGTAGTTGAATAAAGTACTGGTTATTATTTTCAGCAAAGAGTTACATGTGCTTTATTAATTATTTTCTTATTTTCCTAATGTGTATTATGTCATTCAATATATAATGAATGAAGGAATTATTCATGTAATCATAATATATTTAATGGTGAGTCTTCATGTTTTTTTTCCTATTATTTTCATCTCTTTCTTCATTAAAATAGTTTATGTTTCCTGAGGTTTATCTTGTAGTAATATTTCTCAACATAACTATTTCTTAGAGAATTAAAGCCAAATATTGCTTTCATTTATTGGTCCTTAAGGTTAATTGTTAGGAACATATTTCTTGAATCTCTCTAGATGAGGTTTAATTTCTCACATTTAATTCATAAATTATAAAACATAAAAAGGAATGAAAAGATACTTTTGAATTGATTCATAAATCCCATCAAATTGTTTCATACCATAATCCAAAGGATTATTCCATCCCAGAAAGGGTATAGTCTAATTGGTCATCTTCCTTGAGTTTAATCCCTATTATTGAGCATTGGGAATCCATCCCCCTCAACATGATGCAAACTAGGATGTTGATGGGACACAAAAATGGGATGATAGGTATGCTTTGGGTACACAAAACAAGACACAGTAAAGATACATAACAGAAAATAAGGCACAAATGGGATTCTTGAGAATGACAAATAACATGAAAAGGACACTATCAAGGGTTGGGACACAAAATAGGATGCACAACTAGACAAAATAATTACATAGGACATAAAATAAGTCACAAATGGGATGCTAGAATGATAACTAGGATGCAAAGAAGGACACTATTAGACATTGGACACAAAAGAGGACATAATACAAATATGAGATGCAAAAGAAGATGTAAAAATACAACACAAAGATGAAAAATGGGACACAAAATGCAAAAAATAGATTCAAAAAATAGTTAGACAATATGAAAAAATATGCAAACTGGGATGTAGAAGAATGTAGGAGGAAGAAAAATGAGACATTGTTGATGGTGTCTCACTTTGTGTCTTGAAAATGCCAGTAATGGTGTCTCATTTTGTGTCCTAAAAATGCCACTAACAGTGTCTCACTTTATGTCTTGAAAACTTAGAAAAAAAATATGAAAAATATATTGGTATGGGATATAAAATAGGATGTTGTAGCCCTACTTTGCAGTAATGAAATAACATACAAAAAATACTTTTGTTAGGCTCACCCTATTACATATATATTTACACATTACATGTACATTTATCCCCATATATCCCCCCCCCCCCCTGGGGTCATATCATATACATTTAACCCTATATATTCCCCCTTTAGGTCATAACATAGTACCTCCCTCCAAAAAGATTTGTCCTCAAAGCTTTTCAATTAAAGGATTCACATGTGATGAAACCAAGTGATATTATTTTATTAGATTCTTACTTTCTTGTTTCCATTGATGATCCATCCATCCAAAATCAATTATTCTCAGTTGTGATCCTTGGAGGCTAGTTGTTGCATAATTTTCTTTCCTTTGATTCCATTTGTTGTTGTTTAAGCTTCTCCAATTTGTTGTAGATGTTGGTCTATGATAATATCTTGTTGAATAATGGTTTTTTTATGCCACATTCCATTAATATTGATGAGCATTTCATCTTCTTCCTTGATGATGTTGATATATATATTTTTTGTTTGCTAGTTTGTCCATGACCTGCAGGACTAGCATGTGTCATGAGAAACCATGACTCGAGGGAATCTAAGCCATCAAAATCACCTAGGGATTTCACCTGGCCTGAGCCACACCAACCCTTAACATGGATGTATTTTTCATCCCCATAGATTTTGAACAGGTGACTTAATATCACAGAGTGTCTTAACAACACACTCTATCAACGACTATCCTACACCTCGGGGACTTGATGATGTTGATATTGATCTTCTTATCTTCCTTGAATTTTTTCTTGATAACGAGGGTGTCGATATGGTTTCACATTTGATGGTTTTCCTTCACTCTACACATGCATTTCATCTATCTTCTTTTTAGAGACAATGACATCCTCTATCCCCTTTGATTGGTCTTGATTACTCCAACCTTGGAGATAATACCATCATATTTGGCATGTACATCCTCTAGATCAAGTTCAACTTATTCAAGTAATTTATGGCGACCTTCTTGAATATTTTCTTCTTTCTTCTTTTGAAGATGCAATGTCACCCCATTTATCAAATTTTGATGTCCTTCTTCAATTCTGGATTCATTTTGATTCTACCTCATCACTATTTAGGGATTCCTCAACCTTCTTGTAAATTTCCTCTTTAATTGTTTTGGTAGTTTCTTCATCTAATATATTTTCTTTTTCTTGATTTTGACAATGCTTCTTTTATTATTTCAATCTCTTAACCTCATCAAATAGTTTTTTATTATGGTTTCATAATCTACATATTTATTCATCTTTTGTTTTCAATTCTTCCTTTGATTTGTCCTCTTTCCACTTCCCTTTTCTACTATTTCCTTGTTTTAATTGTTGTAACCTCCTCAATGAATGTTTCATTAAGGCCTTGTATCTTATATAGCTCATTACACTTCTTCTTGATCTCTTACTTTGCTTCTTTTAACTCATCTTGAATTTTATGCATCTCCTCCATTTTTGTATCCTTGATCTATTTATTGAGAAAATCTTTTCAAATGCTTCCCATGTGCAGTTCCATCTAGTATCCTTGTCAATACTCATCCACCACTTTAAGTTTTAAGTTAACATACCTTTGAAACCATGATTTTGAGTTTTTCCCTCTAGCCAACCTTCCTTATAATTTATTTTTTAAATTTCATCCCCTCCACGTTTGAAATTTTGGCTTGTAATACTCTGAATTGTCTTCTCTACAATGCCATAGGTCTTATTAAAAATTGATGTGCCAAGTGAAAGTTACGATAACATTCCCAAACCTTGTTTCCTTTTGGAATTTTATAGAAAGAACACTTGTACCTAATTCCATGTATCCAATATATGATACTTGAATATGAAAATGGTGCCATAAATACTACAGAATGTCCTCTTTCAAATGAAACTAGTCTCATTGAATTTGAATTCTTTATGAAGAAGATATGATGATTTTACCCAGAACACTTGTTTGAGACTAGTAATAGGACTAGTTAAAAACCCTATCTTCCACAGGTGTATCTCCGAAAGTATAATGAACCAGAAGATAAAAGTTCTACCATAGATACTTTTCAATGTATTCTAAATAAACTCCAAGTTATGTTGTATAAATCATCCCAGAAAAATAAGTTATAGCAAAAATGATAAGATGACTTGCTTGGAGAAGAAAAACCCTAGGATCAATGCTCTCATACCAAATGTAATGATCCAAATGTTTAAAATATCATAAAAGAATAGAAGTACACACCATGTATAGAATGTGAGCATGGAGCACAACTCCAAGATAGATAATTTACACAATAACTCCTTAAATAATAGGAGAACCTCCTCCAAATACCTCCATACATCACAATTCACATGTCTACAATAATGAATACATGATCTCTATATATACCTATTTACACCTACACATGAGGCCCCTTTACTATTAGGCTCACACTATTACATATATATTTACACATTACATGTACATTTAGCCCCATATATACCCCCCCTTGGGGTCATATCATATACATTTAGCCCTATATATTCCCCCTTTGGGTCATAACAACTTTCCCTTCAATGGCTCCATGAAATTGAGTCTCTTTCATTGAATCAACATTAAAATTCACATTTGTGCATTATTTATTATGAAAAAAATTGAATCTAATTTACATTTATTTATAGATTCTTTTAAATTCAACATTAGGGATAACATTAGCATCAGAGATGCAACTTTTAGTGAACTTTGGTTTGGATGCTAATAAATGAGTTTGCATCTTCATTCATTCACAATAGTATCCAGAAGCATGTTTGAATGAGTTCAAAAATAAATAAATCCAAATGATATATATGGTTGACTAAGTTTGAATATAGGTGTCCATGGTTGAATGCATCCCTAATTTGTAAGTGATTAACTTGCTAACCACTATATTTTAATCCCTAACCTTGTAATGATGGTTTTTTATGGTTGACCAAATGCTTGACCATGTTTGGTGTTTCCCCACAAACTAACCACTAAAATACATGGTTGACTATGGTTTACTACATCTGAGTATGGGATGTCCATGTTGGAAGCTATCCCTAACATGTTAATGGTTGAGATTATCCATTCTTGCTGACCTCCTAACCCCTAACCTAGTAATGATTATTGATCATGGTAGCATATAATTTTCCATGGTCAATTCCATCCCATTACCTAAAAACTAACCCCTAACATAATAACCACTAACAAATATGGTTGACTGTGATTAAATATGATTGTAGTACCCAATTTCCCCCCATAACTATAATTACGCTAATGTTAATGTATTATGCCATTATTATAGTTCTTTTCATTTCAATAGATAAGAGAAACATAAGAACAAGATCACTGAGAAATACACATTCACAAGAGACACAACATTTATCCTGGGAAACACTCCAGGGGAAGAAAACCCAACAAAAACTTCCTTATCATAAATTGCCAATACAATGTCAAGAGATAACTCAAACCAATACAGAAAGTCCTCTCCAAAAGATGCCCCACTCTTCTCCCTCTCTCCAATTGGTAAGTTGCAAATTGCCTCTTAGAAATGAGCAAGTGTGTTGTGTGTCAAAGTGAGGTGCTAGCCTCTCTATATATACAAGTCTGGCACATGTGAAGTGTCTTCATTGGCAGGGCCGACTTCTCACTCTGGGTGGGTAAACCCACCTTTATTATATTTCTGGGTCTCAATAATAACTTCTGGGGCCGACTTCTTATTCTGCCTATTACAATTGTTTGTTGACCAATCTGCAAAAGGGGATTTGGTCCTAATACAATAACCAACATGATCAATCCACAATGGGGATTGATCCTATGAATAATATAACAATAATAATAAGAATACTCTTTGCAGTTACATTATTTCAACACTCCCCCTTAACAATAAGGGTATTCTTCAACAGCATCAGGCGAGAGAGGCATGCATCATCAGTGGCATCAGGAGGACAGTATCTTCAATATCATCTTAGAACATTGGATGGCATATCTACGAGTCATCGGAAGTTTTCTTCATCGGCAACATCGTCATTCTCGAAAGAATGCCATCATGATCTGCATCAATATGTATCAGTAAAAATGATACCTCATCACAGCACTAGGCTGGCACGTCACAATACTACATTGGCTCAATGTCACAGCTGATGAGCTAGTAGCTCAGTGTCAGTCACATCTTGCTTTACATCTAATAACTAGGTCAGAAGCAAGGAATCATATTTCTTTACATCTAACAACTGGGTCATAAGCAAGGAACACATCATCATCTTTCTTTACGTCTAACAACGAGGTCAGAAGTAAGGAATCATCTTTCTTTATGTCTAATAACTAGGTCAGTAGAAAGGAACATATCATCATCTTGATTTACGTCTAACAATGAGGTCATAAGCAAGGAATCATATTGATTTACGTCTAACAACTAGGTCAGAAGCAAGGAACACATCATCATCTTGCTTTACGTCTAACAACGAGGTCAAAAGAAAGGAATCATCTTGCTTTACATCTAACAACTAGGTCAGAAGAAAGGAACACATCATCATCTTGCTTTACATCTAACAACAAGGTTAGAATCAAGGAATCATCTTACTTTATGTCTAACAACTAGGTCAAAAGCAAGGAATCACACATCATCTTTCGTTACGTCTAACAACGAGGTCAGAAGCAAGGAATCATCTTTCTTTATGTCTAAAAGCGAGGTCAGAAGCAAGGAATCACACATCATCTTGCTTTATGTCTAACAATGAGGTCAGAAGCAAGGAATCATCTTGTTTTACATCTAATAGCAAGGTCAGAAGCAAGGAATCACACACTCCCCCTTTTAGGGAGGGTTCTTTTGGACTATACCAAGCTTATCTCAAAAGTGTTCAAACTTTACAAGAGATAGAGGTTTGGTCAACACATCAACAACCTGTTCATCTGTGCTGACATATAGGAGCTTCAAGGCTCCTCTCTGTACCATGTCACAGATATAATGATAGAGAATCTCTATGTGCTTCGACCTGTCATGGAATATAGGATTTTCTATCATTTTTATGCAACTCTGGTTGTCACATAGGATCGTGGTTGCTTCCATTTCTAGGTCAAATAAACCGGTTAGAAACTTTCAAATCCATATAGCTTCGCAACTAGTAGAACATGCGGCAATGTACTCTGCTTCCACTGTGCTGAGAGAAATGTTGGATTGCTTCCTACTCTGCCACGAGATCATGGTTGATCCCAAACTGAAATAGCATCTGGAAGTGCTTTTTCTATCAGCAACGCTTCCTACCCAATCTACATCATTATATCCACTCAATGTAAAGTTATGATCTCCATCATAGCTGAGACCATAATCTATTGTACCTTTAAGGTACCTCATCACATGTTTTCCAGCCACTAGGTGAACACATCTGGGCTCTACCAGAAACTCACTCAAGGTGTTCACTGCAAAACAAATGTCTGGTCTAGTGTTCGTCAGCTACATCAGTGATCCAATAATCTATCTGTACAGTGTGGCATCAATCAAATCTAGCGAAGTATCGACCAACACCTTCAGCTTCACTTGCATGGGTGTATTCATGGGTTTGCATTCCAGCATGTCGAATCTCTTCGGGATTTCGACTGTGTACTTCCCTTGGTTAAGTAAGATCCTTTCTGGAGTCTGTCATACCTCAAGGCCTAAGAAGTAATGCATTAGGCCAAGGTATTTCATTTCAAATTTTGTGGCAAGTCTCTTTTTACATTCAGCGATGAGCTTTTCTTCTCCAGTTAAGAATAAGTCATCCACATACAGTAGTAAGATTACTGGTTCATTATCCATAATTTTGAAGTAGAGATTTGAGTCTGCTTTACTCTTGGTAAATCCTAAGCTCATCAAGAAACTGTCTATACGTCCATACCAAGATCTAGGGGCTTGCTTCAATCTATATAAGTCTTTCTTCAATCTGCAGACATGAGACTTTCTATCTTCAACCTCAAATCCTTGGGGTTGTTCTATATGCACTTCCTCTTCGATAACACCATTCAGGAAAGCTGTCTTCACGTCCATCTGGTGCAGCTTCCATTTCATCTTAGCTGCAAGAGCTATGATGGTTCTAATTGAAGTGTATATGGATACAGGAGTGAATGTCTCTTCATAGTCAATACCTTATTTCTAGGAAAAGCCACGAGCAACAAATCTTGCTTTATATTTCTCAATACTTCCATCGGTAGCATGTTTTATTTTGAAGAGCCATTTTGATGATACCACATCCTTACTTTTTGGTCTGGGAACTATTTTCCATACATCATTCTTTATTATGGATTGGTATTCCTCTATCATGGCATCTCCCATTCCTTCTTTTGAATGGATTCTTCAAAGCAGGTAGGCTCTTCATCTAGTAGATTACACATCAAAGCCGTGTAACTGGAGAATTGCTTTGGTATTTTCACCTGTCTCGAGGTTCCTTCTGGAACACCATACTTCTCTCCATATTGAATGAGCTCTCTTTCCCAAGTAGGCTTTCTTTTATGGGAGAAGGTCATTTGATGAGGTTCTTGAACTTCTGTTATATCATGGTCTTTAGGAGTCTCCTCATCAGGGGAGGTTATGACTTCCCTTATTGGTTCTACAACTTTGGGAACTTCCCTCATGGATTCTGCAATCTTTGGATTTACAGGTTCCTCTTCATATACTTCTTCAAGCTGGCATCTTTTTAATTTCTTAAGTGATGCTTCTTCATCAAAGGTCATGTCCCTGTTGATTTCAATGTGGTGGTGACCAGGTATGTAGATTCTAAAGGCCTTGGAGACCTCACAGTATCCCACAAATATTCCCTTCTTTTTGGAGGGTTCTAGCTTGTTTCTTTTCTCTTTTGGTATATGAATAAATATTGGACAGCCAAATATTTTGATATGTCTTACCTCTATCTTCTTTCCGGTGAACACCTCTTCCGGGGTCTTGAACCCAAGTGCGCTATGGGATAATCGATTCTACACATAAACAACTGTCATTGCTGCTTCTGCCCATAAGCACATAGGAAGATCTTGATCTTAAATCATGGTCTTTACAACTTCCATAATTGTTTTGTTCTTCCTCTCAGCTACACCATTTTGTTGAGGATTATAGGGAGTAGTGAGTTCCCTCTTGATCCCAACATCTCTGCATAAGTTCACGAACTCTTTTGAGGTATATTCTCCTCCATTATCTGACCTGATTATCTTAATCTTTCTTTCAGAAAGATTCTCTATCAAGGCTTTGAATTCCTTGAATTTACTGAATACTTCATCTTTAGACTTCAAGAAATATATCCAGGTCTTGCGAGAATAGTCATCAATGAATGATACATAGTATACATACCAGCTAATGGAAGATGATGGCATTGGGCCACACACATCTGGGTGAATGAGTTCCAGTACTCCTTCCACTTTGTTGTCCCTTTTTGGAAAAGGGTTCTTGATATTCTTCCCTTGCGCACATCCATTGCATATGCCTTCTTGATCGACCTTGAGTTCTGGTAAACCCGTGACAGCTTTGCATATGTATGGTAACGCCTTGTAGTTGATGTGGGCTAATCTTCTATGCCAAAGTTTGCATGATTTTTCGATGGTATGGGTCATGGCAGTTTCTAGGTGACCCTTCAGTTTATATAATCCATTTTCTTCATTTCTGATGATGATTTCTTCATTTATGGTTTCTCCCTTAGCCCACATAAGAACTTCTCCATCTATGAAGGAAACTCTATAGCCTTTCTTATCTAAAGCTGATATGGAAAGTAAGTTCTTCTTCAAGATCGGTACATAGAGTACGTCCTTCATTGTTATTGAGTTTTCTGAATCTGGCTTGTAGTTTGATTTTCCCACTCCCTTGATGGGATATTGGTAATCATCTCCAAGTGTCACTTTCTGAGAAAACTTATTTTCTGAAATACAAGAGAGAGTATTTTTCTTACCCGTCATGTGTTTTGATGCACCACTATCAATGAGCCATGTGTCCTCTCCAGGTGATACAGATCCTGAGAGGGTCAATATCAAGACATGGTCCTTAATCATCTTCATAGGTGGTTCTTCATCTTCGACTATGTGGGCATGTTGCCTCTTGTGTTTCCTCTTGTATTATTCTCTTCTGACTAGACAAGAATTTTCCTTGTGTCCCATCTTATCACAATGATAGCATTATATGAATGAGAGATCTCTTCCCTTGTGTTGTCCTTTCTTCTGAAAACTTCTTGGATGAGATTCTTTGTTGTTGAATTTGTTTGATGGTTGAGGCTCTCTATAAGTTTCCCTTTTGAAGTAGGGTTTCTTCCTTCCTCCTTTTGTATGAGTAGCTAGCGCTTGATCATCATCCCTTGCTAGTACTGCTTCATGGTTAGCTACCCTTGTCTCTTCTTGGATGCATTCTTCCCATAGGCTCTCAAACTATAGTTTCTCCTTTCTGGCACATATCGTCTGGATGAAAGCATCCCAAGGTCTTGTGAGACCGTTTAGGGCCGTCATTATGAATTCTTCTTCATCTATGGTGTCTCCAATCGCTTTTAACTTTTCTTTAATTTCTGAGATTCGGGAGAAATATTCTTGAATCATTTCTCCTTTCTACATCTTGGTATTCTTCAATTGAGATCTTAGGTTCATCTTTCGGTTGATGTTCTTTCCTTTGTATAGTTTTCTTAGAAAGTCAAACATCTCTTTCGTAGTTTTCTTGGATGATACATACAGGATCATGTGGTCTTTGATTGAATCTGCAATGATTCTTTGAGCCTTGATTGAGTCCTTCTGATGCTTTTCTTTCTCTACGGCATCTTCAGGTTCTGCCACTTCTTCTTTGATGAATCTTGCTAGGTCATTCTTTGCAAGGATCAGACTGATCATATACTTCTAGGCATGGAAGTTGTCTATGCCTTCTAGTTTCTCAACAAGCTTTGTGTTTGCAGACATCTTGTACTTGAGGCTATGAAAAATGACCAAAAATGAAAATGCTTAAAATCAAATTTTGACCTTACCAGGAGGTGCACTTAGCTAAGGCAAGTAGACTAGTGTACTTGGATCTAAGAAAATCCAATTTCGCCCCTTCAAATCTGATCTGTGGATTTCTGGACTGGTGCTTCTGGTACTTCTGGTACTCTGGTACTTTTGGTACTGGTTTTCTGGTACTTCTGGTACTTTTGTGAAACTAGGGTTTCACTTTCTGGGAGATCCAGCGACTGAAAAGGTGTGCTCAAGGTGCCAAATGATCCTTGGGGGAGGGCACAACTTTCTAGGTGGTTTTGGAGTTGAAAAGCTTCACTTTTGAAAAACCCTAATTTGCAGGCACTACAACAGTGACATTTTTCTCTTGCGAAATATGCTTCCTTTAGGTTGGCTTAGATACCATGTTAATGTATTATTCCATTATTATAGTTCTTTGCATTTCAATAGATAAGAGCAACATAAGAAAAAGATCACTGAGAAATACACATTCACAAGAGACACAACATTTATGCTGGGAAACCCTCTAGGGGAAGAAAATCTAGCAAAAACTTCCTTATCATAAATTGTCAATACAATGTTAAGAGATAACTCAAACCAATACATAATGTCCTCTCCAAAATATGCGCCACTCTTATCCCTCTCTGCAACTGGTAAGTCACAACTTGCCTCTTAGAAATGAGCAAGTGTGTTGTGTGTCAAAGTGAGGTGATAGCCTCTCTATATATACAAGTTTGGCATGTGTGAAGTGTCTTCATTGGCAAGGCCAACTTCTCACTCTGGGTGGGTAAACCCACCTATATTATATTTCTGGGTCTCAATAATAACTGATGGGGCCGACTTCTTATTCTGCATATTACAATTATCTGTTGACCAATCCACAAAAGGGGATTTGGTCCTAATACAATAACTAACATGATCAATCCACAATGGGGATTGATCCTATGAATAATATAACAATAATAATAAGAATACTCTTTGCAGTTACATTATTTCAACAGCTAAGACTTCATGTAATGTGATTATGAAGTATGTAATTATGTTGATGATTAATAAAAAACATCAGAAAAATGATTGAGAAGGAAAATGCATTGAGTATTGGCCATGATATCACAAGTGGGAATTGGTGAGGTGGAGTGGAGAAGTTTCAATGAATAAAATAGGAAGCTTGCTCAACATTCTAGCTTACACCTACAAAATTCAATGAATCACATGCCAACATCTTTAGATCTGCATAAATCCATATGATCAGTTATGGAGGGTGATATTGGTGGTTGAAGAAGTTATAATTATTGACATATTTGGTGTTTGGAAGAAGCAAGAGTCAATTGAAAACTGAAAGAATGACATATTAGATTTCCCCTTCAAATTTTTATCCTTGAATGGAAGGTTTCATCTGACAAAAGCCATGGGACTCCCAAGGAACATGTGGAAGAAGAGAATAAAGATGGAAAACATCACAGAAGAAAAACAGATCAACATACACACGAGAAGGAGAGAAAAAGGCATAGAATAAAGTGGAGGATCTTAGGAAGATTACAATGAACTAAGCAATTGAAGGAGGGTTCTCTCAGAGGACCATAGTGAACTAAGTGAGTTGCAGGCTCACATATAGATGAAGCGGTGACGAGGATGAGTAACAAAACTATTGAGAATGTTTCCTTGAGGAAAATAGGAAACTTTCTGAAGGAATTAATGGCCACCCTAGAAAAAAGAAGACCTAGATCCAGACTGGAGAAATAGGGGACCGTGGCTTGGTGCTTACTGGAAAGAAACTGAAATTGGTAAGGGGAGGTTGATGAGGGACTATGTAACAGAGAAGGGACTCCCTTGTGTAGAGTAAATATAGTTTGGAAGGTACCTAATAAACTCGTGGAGGTCCTAAGCTCAGTGGGAAGAGGGTAACTTCTATTGTTTCCAATGGAATGAAGGAGAGTAACCTTCCTAGACCATTTTCTTAAATTTGGTAGTTAGTTGAACCATTCCCCTTGTGGTATCATGGCTTGGAATAGGGCTGGCATGTTGTAGAAAAGCATCTTGCAACATAGACTAAGGTTGGAAGGAAAGGCTTCCTCTCTCATTTAGTTGGCTGGTTAGATATTTCACTGAACAGACAAGTATTTTCATCTTAACCTGATTGGTTTATGTTTGGTGATGTAAATATGTTGTTTTATGGTTTTTATGATAAGTGTAAATGATGAATGTGATTTAGTGAAGGAATGGATGAATTCCTGAGTAAATTGGGTTATGTGTAACTTTTTTCACTATTAAACTAGTAAATATGGATAGCCAAGTAAACATTGTTAAATATAGGGTGTATCCTTATGAAACCTATAGGGCTTTCAAATGGAAAGATTGAAAGATACAAATATTCAACCAGGTTTGAAGTGAGTAATATTTAGTCGGCCTTAGAGTGAATATGAGAGTCCATGAATCCTGGTAAAGCCTTAGGGAATAAGCCTAAAGAGACCTTGAGCGACTAATTTCTGAATCAAACTATTACCTAGAAGAAAACCCATATTTTTATTATGGATGATAGACAGCTATGGATTTGGCAGAGTGAAGTAATCCAGACAATTGGTTGGAAGGTTAGACTATCAGATTTTCTAAGTGCAAGGTTGCACTGAGACTCCAATGGGGAGAAATTCGAGTTAATGAGATTCATTGATCTATCAAAGATCGAAATGGTGAATTCTAGACTGTTGATGTTAGGTATAGGTCTATCAAAAGGAGGGTTTTTAGAGGTCTGGAAAGAGGAGACGATATGGTAGTCCAATGACTAGGGAGTCCAAGAAATTTGGATCCATCAAGAGGCATCCCATAAGATCTTAGTCATCAGATCTCATGTGGCTCATTTTTAGGAGGAATGTCTTGAAAACTTAATTTTCATGTAGCAGTAAACCCCCAAATGAACCTTTACCATTGGATGAAGTGAAATGGGAATTTTTAGATCCATCAGATTGCATGCTATGAGAGTGGTCTATGATACTAGAAGTGGATGTGCTCTGATGGTTAGGGAATCCAAGAGTGAATGAGGATCGTAGGTCAGATATTGGGAGATTTTCAATCTCAGTCATAGGATCGTTGTGGATCCCACCAGTTCACTTAACAAGTAACCAAATAAGGGAGCAATAACATTCGAGTGATTACAGGAGCTGATATGATCAGAGTCGTCAGTTCTCAAGTTCGAGAGTCGTTGGATCTGTTAGAATGTTTCATTGGAGAAGAACTAACAGAGTATATTCTAAACCTATAACCTGCTATCTCGATGGGAAAGAGTCTGAGTCTCTCCAGATCATCGATTTGGTGGTTAGAAGTGATTCTAACCATCTAATTAAGGGAGTGTAGGTCATGAGTTGTTGTAGTAAAGCCTAAGGAGTATTTTCATTGATCATTGAAGATCAGGTGAGAAGATTTATAGGAGTAAGTGTTTCTTTAAGGGGGATCTCTCACGTGTTAACATGATGAACAGGGATTCGAGAGGATCAGGTTCAAGCCTTAGCATGAGAGAGAGATGAAATTCAAACATCCTCTAGCCTAAGGAATATTAGGGGGTCGAGTGTGTTACAATGATTGACCATGGTTGACTATAGGTGTTCATGGTTGAATGTACCCCTAATATGTCAATGGTTGGCACTACTAACCCAATAAACCAGTAATGGCCATCTCCCTAATCATTATCCTAGTAATGTTGGTAGAGTATGGTTGATCATGGTTGATCATGCTTAATTCTACCCTACTAACTAATTTCTAAACCCTAACCTAATGACCACTAATAAACATGGTTGATTATGGCTTCCCACATTTGCCTATAGTTTTTTTTTAAATAGGAATAGATAGAATTATATTAACAAAATGATGCAGTTGAAATGAACAACAGTCAAGTACATAAGTGCTTTAAAAAAAATCTGGAGGAGTCTATTTTGATATAAAATATCATCTCCTATTTATAAAACTATGCTTACTACAACTTTAGAATTCCTAAAACACTTATTGGTATATATTCTTACATAAGTTCCTATCAACATAGATAATTTGAAGAACATAACAAACCTGGTCTATGAAATTTTAAGAATGATGTCCACTTGAATGTAGCTTGCCATTTCGATGCTTTGTCCAGATATTCTATGTTGTACTGTAATACCACCTTGGGATGCAACTAGTCCAATTGAACTGATTGTCAGAGTGTGAACCATGTCTTGTGAATTCATCAGGTAAGCTACATTTTTCCCGAGAATTAGATTTTCTTGTTTCAAATATAGATTTTTTCTCACCTAACTGTTGGTTGTCTCTAGAATTAGCACAATTTCTTTTTGCCTCTCCTCCTCATGCTTTTGACTCCTCGTGCCTAAATGAGACACAATGCTCCTATGAAAAAACAATGCACCTATGAAAAAACAATGCAAAGTCCTGCAACCTCATCAACCTCTTAAATTCTTGTAATTCACAGCCATTACAGTGGTAAGATGCCTTATGTCCTCACCACATTGTCCCTATTACAGATTTGTATGTGGGTTCACTCCTGAAGAATATCATAAAGAAGGAGACCATGCATAAAACATAAAAAATACTAGAGGGTGTGAAGGAAAACCTAGAACTAGAGCCTAGTCCTGTGTTTCCTCAATGACGAAGCAAGCCACTCCAAAATTTGTGTAATTCTTCACGATATGATTCATCTTCCATCTGGTAGGGCTCGCTTACTATCATTTATGTCACATGAACCAGGGGGGTCAACCCCAAATTCCATGGAACCCAAGATTTAAAAGTGAGGGAGATATCTCCCACCTACATCAATTATGAGGGAGGAGAACATTTCATAAATCCACTCGTGTTCCAAGTGAATGACAATCCAAGGAAGACTGAGGGAGAGATTAATCCAGTCGCCATGCAATCCAATGTTGTGGAGAGATGATGAGTATTCATGATGTGATGTTTGGAAATATTCAAAATAACATAAGTTTTTCCTATAGTTTAGGATAGGTGTCCATAGTTGAATGTAACCTTAGTTGAATGTAACCTTAATATATGAATGGTTGATATTATTAACCCACTAGCGACCAAACCAATAATGATGCTTGACTATATTCAACAATAGCTGGCATTGGTTCCCACCCACTTATATTTATATATTATGGGATTTGATTATGTGTTGGGATTTTCATTTCATTATATCAAATGAATTAATATTTAAGGATATGGCATATTTTTTTACATGTGCATTTGCATTCCTTACTTCAAGTGGTTCTAATGTGTACATCCAAGTTATTGAAATGTCCCTTACCAATCTCACCACCAAATTTATTGAGAACTTATAACTACGACACATGTGTAGGTTCATCGTCCATCAACATTTTACATGAATCATTATCTTTATAACTAAGTACATCTCAAAATTATTGATACGTTCCATTGTTGATCCCCATTTGGCATTACTAAAATGTTTATAAGGTTAAATTACATTGTAATAAAATTAGTAATTTTTCATAACAAATTATAAGAAAAGACTTTGAAATAAGAAGTGTTACATAATCACACTATGGAAAGATTAAAAAATTCCACATCCATTATAATACGATTATCATTATAAAGGGACCACCAAGAAAGAATTGGATTATTGCCTGACTTAGGAGGAGAATCCTCTGAAAAGGTTCGAGGAAGAAACAACACAACCAACTTCAAATGCCCACGACCCATCCAATGTTGCGAGCTCAGGGCCAGATTTGCTCATTCCACACAGATTCTCGGAGCATCATCTACAATTGTTTTTTGAAAAGTGTCGAGACATGGTGGACCAAATTCATCGCCAGATAACCCTCAGTCGTCTCCTGGACCTCTTGTTCAACTCCTTTTCAAATGAACCTGCCAAGAGTCATTGCCCAACTTGCTACCAACCATTCATTTTCATTTTCCGCCATGATGGATGTCTGGGTTCGCCAAATATCTATTTTTCTTATTGTCATGTTATCATATCTAGATAGAATACATTTGTAGTTAGATTTTGTACTTGTTAGACTCTGGTTTTGGTTTATCACCATGCCTATTAATTTTGTGGACCACCTATTCCGATTTCCATACATGTGATATAACAGGTGGCAGATTTTGAATTGTGTATTATTATAATGACTTTTTAAAATAATATAATCTTTTTATTTAAAAAAAAAAAATTGTCATTATAAAAACATTGATTACGCCGAAAGGCATACACCTATTGACAATGGGCAGATTTAATAGGGGTTTAGTGCTTAATAAGTTTTCTATGGACAAGATTAAATATGGCTGGAATATTCTTAGTAGTCACACAAAATAAATGGCTGTGATTTCAATCATTAACTTCCTAGCTATTATAAAGACATCAGTTTATGTGTTTAATTTTTTACATTTACCTAATCATATTTAAAAATTACTTTGATAGCTAAATGATTGCCACATAAGTGATTAACAGAAATTAAAATATTAACACTAGATAAATGAAGCCCAACAGTTTATTTGTTAATAGATAATAAAATTTAATATATTCTTTTAAAGATTCATTTCATGTTCTCAGCCTTTCGGCGTTCTCCAGTAGCTATTTTGCTGCTGTGCTAGTTATAACACAATCAAAATAGAAGATACAAATCACATTTAATCACAAAAATGCATCCGTAGTCAATGATGAATCCCTTCATATGACTTATATGAAGAGATGACGTCCATATACCAAAATTTTCAATAATGATGTCAATGTACTTTCATTAAAATGCATCCGTAGTCAATGATGAATCTCTTCATATGACTTATATGAAGAGATGACGTCCATATAGAAAAATTTTCAATAATCATGTCAATGTACTTTCATTAAAAAACAATGTCTCATAAAATAAAATATGAAGAGAGAAAATATGGCTGGAATAAAAGAGTTATTTACCACAATCCCTCATTACATCAAGCTTGACAATTTTCTTAATCTGAGATAAAAGGGGTTCTTAAACCCTCTCGCTACATCAATTTTGGCATGTTTCTTATGTAATATAAAAGGGTTATTTTTAAGCCTTACCCTCTCTCATCTCCAATGACTAAAACTAGTACTATAATTATGATAAGCTTCATACGTTTCATTAAAAATAAATACCATAACCTTATAATTATTATAAGGTTTTTAGGTTTCAAAACTATAAAAACAAGGTTGTGTGGCAGCGTAGTCCCTGTCGGATTGAATTGGGATAGGAAAAAGTAGCAGAGGTGGATGGAAACTGCAGCGGAGAAGTGGCAAGAAGCATGAAGCACATGCGGTATCAATGTAGTAAATGACACGTGGCCTCTAGAGCCCCATTTATATTTTGAAAGCATAGAACAGAATACAATTTGTGCATAGTGGAAGATAAAAATATATGACGACACAAATATGAAAGGAGATAAAAAAGCATTTTAGTTTGAAATATACTAAATAAGTTACAAGTTCCTGGAAATTTAAATGCATTTGTAATATAGACTGGTGAAAGATAAAAATCTATGAGGACATAAATATAAAACGACATAAAAAAATAGTTTTATTTGAAATATATCAAAAAATAAAAGTTTGTTACATATTCCTGGATATTTCAATGCGTTTTTCATATAGACTGGGATTGGGGTTCCCGCGGACCATAAGAGAAATATGTACAAGAAACAGGACTGTAGAAAGAAGAAGTGTGCGATGGTAGAGTGCAATACCTGAAAAAAAAAAAAAAAAATTGAAAGGTATCAGTCTTTGGCTAGACATTTCTATTTAAAAAAGTGGAAAAACTGGTTTGATAAACAAAACAAGATGTGATTAGTAGACTTACAGTGATGGTACATATGATCCCTTTTTATATTTGATTGTGGATGCATTTTTATTGATATCATCGACGACTGCTGGAATCGTGGAAACTACTTGTTTCCTTTCATCGACGGCATGCTTCAATTCCCTTTCGAGCCATTCTTCAATGTAGCTTCTCATGGGAATGGCATTGATCTCATTCTGTATTTTTAGGTTGAAAAGTTCGTTTTCTAATTCCCCGAAGTCGATAGAAATATTACGCAGAGCCTGATCAATTTCCTCATTTTTTGTTGAATGGTCGACTAGCCAGTCATCGACGTGATCTTGACCATATTCAAGGATGCTTGTAAGGTAGCTAGAGAGGTAGTAGGGGGGGGCAGAGGGCCCATAGTGATAATAGTGGAGGTCATTCAATGTAAGGTGGACTAGGTCCACTATATTATTAAATAAGGCCCACTATGGTAGTTAGATATAATAAATGGGTAGTTAGATATAATAAATGTAAGAGGACT
>ML784307.1:516622-580231 GCA_009831015.1 Picea engelmannii
TAATAATGGAGGCCATTCAATGTAAGGTGGACTAGGTCCACTATATTATTAAATAAGGCCCACTATGGTAGTTAAATATAATAAATGGGTAGTTAGATATAATAAATGTAAGATGACTTCTTAGAAGGTTCTACTTCTAGAAGCTTTATCCTCTAGAATGTTCTTAGGTGATTGTAGCACTATATAAAGGGGTTCACGCTATGTAAGGGGACATGAAGAGAGTATTTTATTTGGAGCAGTAGCTCAATAGGAGGATGCCCCCTCGAAGAGGCAAGTGAATAGGAGAGGATCCCTTCCATAATAGGATCCATTGTATGGTGTTGCCCTACCTCAAGGGTTTCTATAATACAGTTGTGGTTTTCTATGTTGTTCTCTGAATCTTTGTGATATTTATATATACAATTATTTGGTTCTTAACAATTGGTATCAGAGCACTTTCTTTCGCAGACATTGTGGGCAAATATTTTTTATTTTTGCAGATATTTTTTTTTCGGAGAAGAAAAAAGAGGGTCGCAACATTCCAGAAATTTTTGGTATATTTCTATAAAAAATTTGCAGAAACAGTTTTTATATCTTATTTCCTCTCAGAAAAACACCCAATTTGAAAAAAATAAATCATCTTAAACGGAGCCCGGGAAGTCAAGATATTGAAGTTTTAAAATTTGCAAATTTTCAGGGTTTTTTTCCACTGACGGCGACGCGATTTTTTTTATTTTTGTAGCAGATGGAGGCCGAATTTTCCAAAACAAATTACAAATTTGATTTCCTCTCACAATTTCACCCAATTTCAAAAAAATAATCAGTCGAAATGGAGTTTGGGAAGTGAAGTTATGAGCATTTTAAATTCATCATTTTTTTAGGGTTTTTCCAAAAAAAGACATGATTTTCTACCATAACTTATTGTTCTATTTTTTGGGTTTTTTCATGATGGCTACAGGACCAAAGAGTTCATAGGGTGATCAGATGGCCATTTCCTCTCAAACCCTCAAAGAAATTCTTCAAATTACCGAAGAATTCAAATCCCAATTGTATGACACAGTGGATGCTAGATTGCATGACCTTGCAGATGGCCTTAAAGATAGTTTTCGTAGTATTCAAGATTCTTTAGATAACATGCAGGAGAGATTTATTATGGAGGACCTCAGGAATGAATATAATCAAGAACTATATTTTTGGTATGATTTTGAGGCCGATTTTGATGATTGGTATATGGATAGTTGTCGTTTATGGGATGACAACCACTTCCATATTTTATTTGATGACTCTACTCCACCTTCTGTAGAGAACATCAATGTCCCACATCAGGATCTAGTTACTAGCGTCCAGCCTACATATTCTAAAATGGTATTGTTCCTTCCATATTCATATTTGATCATCTCCCACTATGTGTATGGATATTATTATTTGGATCCATATGATAAGTGTCAGTATTGGGAGCATCATTTTCAGTTAGTTATTGGGTGTCGATATCTTCCATGTGGGGTTTACATGAGCAATTGGACATGGGACCCTGGTTTATAATGGAAGTTGGACTACTTCAGCATGGTGGCTACCATTTCTCAATGGGACCTTGGTTCTCTAGTCTACTTCAGCACTGTGGTCCACACTTATTCATGGGACCCTGGTATATGGTTGTACATCAAGCGTTGAGGACAACGCTTTCATAAGGGGGATGGAATGTAAGGTAGCTAGAGTGGTAGTGGGGGGTCTCAGAGGGCCCATAGTGATAATAGTGGAGGCCATTCAATGTAACGTGGACTAGGTCCACTATATTATTAAATAAGGCCCACTATGGTAGTTAGATATAATAAATATAAGAGGACTTCTTAGAAGGTTCTACTTCTAGAAGATTTCTCCTCTAGAATGTTCTTAGGTGATGGTAGCACTATAAAAAGGGGTTCAAGCAATGTAAGGGGACATGAAGAGAGTATTTTATTTGGAGTGGTAGCTCAATAAGAGGATGTCCCCTCGAAGAGGCAAGTGAACATGAGAGGATCCCTTCCATAATAAGATCCATTATATGGTGTTGCCCTACCTCAAGGGTTTCTATAATACAGTTGTGGTTTTCTATGTTGTTATCTAAATATTTGTGGTATTTCTGTATGCAAGTATTTGGTTCTTAACAATGCTATAAAATTTTCCAAAGACAACACCTTAAACATATCAACCTGTTTATCGAAGTCTTGCCTAGTTAAGGGAAAGGAGTTGACGATTAAGTCGAGGTCTTGGAAGTCGTTGGTCCTTCCAGCTAAGTTTATTCTAGACATCCTTGTGAATAATTTTTCTTTCTTTGATATGGCTTGTTCACATGACTGAACAATGAGATGCAAGTTCTTCACTTTTTCTTTTCATTATGAATCTAATTGACCGATCTGGTTTTTGGATGGAAGATCTTGTTGTATTCTTCTTGTTTCTATCATGTTGTTTAAAATGGTGCCAAAAGGTCTGTGTTTAAATAGAAATGTTCTTCATATTTTAACTCCTCCTGCAAATGTTCGAGCAAACTATGTGCCCTGGTTCCAAGGGAAGTCATGGTTTGTGATGTTTCCCACACCTCAGTAACTAGTTCCATTATTTTCTTGATATTATTCTCCACAAATCCTCTACAGGATGCGAGGAGGCTGGAGGATCATTTTACGTTGGGTGCAGGGGTGGCAGGCATGGCTATTTCCAAAGGATTGGCAAGCAATGGCATAGGAATCAAAGCCTCTTCTAATTCCTTGACCCGGTCCTTCAATCTAGCATTCTCGACCTCGATGCCTCCAATGGAATCATGAAGTGCATCTCCACTCGCTATGTGAAGTTGAAAGATTTGGGACAGTCGCATGTTCACAAGGTTAACCTCTGAACAAGATTTTCCTTTCTTATTTTAATTTTTTTTTTCAATAATCAATTTTTTGGAATGGCTGTCAAAAACAACACTCCAGAACATGAAGGATTCATCTTCATCAAAATTTTCGGTATCGGATATGTCCATTGAAAGACAATGATGGATGGCATCTCCAAGTTGATCAAGGTAGCAGAGCACACTATCCAAATCCGCCTGTCCCGCATATTTTTTTCTCTTCTTCTCTACTGGAAGCTTGTGAAAACTATCAATTTTAGATTGAGGAGGGTCGTTATCTCCTCCTCCGTTTGAAGAAATCTGAGTTGCTTTGTTGTGGTGGTGGGTCGTTGGAGCGATGTTCTAGGATGACGTACTTTTTGGAGTTTTATTCATCAATTGAACACTCTTGTCACTGAGGCATTTCCCCTGATGCCTGTACAATTTAGTGTTGCTTTGCAGTGTGTCTAGGTCGTCGAAATCAGAAGAAGAAGCATTGTCGCTAGTGTCTCTAGTTTTGAATAGGTTTTTTTTGAAACAACAATCGTCCAAGCCAAGTGTTTGTAAATTTTGTCGAAAATTTTTATCAGGTCGAACCCTCTTAGGCTTTCAGCATATCTCAGGTTGAAGTTGCTATAATGCGCTGCGAATTCATCAATTTTGTTGACATTTTTCAACATGAAGTCCCCGAATTTCCAAGGCAGAGGAATGAACTATTTTTTTCTCTTCTCTTGGAATAGATGAAACCAGTAGTTGTATTTTTGTGCTACTTCTGTAACAAACATTATGTCCATAATGTGACATGGAAGGAGAGCAGGTTTTTCCCTGGAGCCAAAAATCTTTATCACAATGTAATTATCCAAATGTTCAAGTGTCCCCTTCATGTCCAAAAAAATGGTTTCCTATTCAGATATGCAGGGAGCATCTTCTCCTAACAAAAAAATTTGAAAACAGACACAAAGCCATTAAAAACCTCATAAAAAC
Organism: Picea engelmannii; assembly: GCA_009831015.1. NCBI lineage: Eukaryota > Viridiplantae > Streptophyta > Pinopsida > Pinales > Pinaceae > Picea > Picea engelmannii. The sequence goes on from ML784307.1 coordinate 520,431, forward strand.
AGTGGTAAGCCTTGTGCTTCCACAAGGCTTGGTATCGAAACATCACTAGGTCAAATTCCCAGTTGACATTCTTGGACATAGACAGTTTTGGAAACTAGCAGCAATGTGCTATCGCAAAAACTAAGTAGGATGACATATAAAATTTCTTATCCCTTTTGAAGCTTGACAATTGGGAATAGATTTCATGGGAAATTAGCTTGCCCCAATAAAAAATGGCTTGTTCCTTGACTATGAAATACAAAATATAAATATCCATTCGGGAAACAGTTGTTGTGGACTCTTGTCCCATTATTCTTGTGAACAACCAGGAAATTTTGCGGAATGGATTTTTAAATGAACTAACCTAGAAGCTTGTGATATCTTCAGGAACTACAATCGGGTCTTCCAATAAATGGGGCAAGATGTCCAACCCATTATTATGCTTTTCTAGGAATTGTTTGCAATCTTCTCCTTTGAACGTCAATGTTGGCTCCAACAATCTTAACATCTGGCGGAAGACCTGAGGTGACAAAGAAACAAAAGAGTGGTCCCGCAGTGGAATAATTATTTTGTCTGAAATAAATTTATCAATGCACCAAGAGACCAACTCCTTACAGTCAAAAACTTCAGGGACACAGCCTGCACGAGCAATCCCAAAGGTCCAAATTGCCTGTTTCTAGGCAGCAGGGGTTGAGTAATAAGAATATGCCCTGAACCACTAGAAGTTTTGGTCCTCACGCCCAAATATGTTCATTGTATCTCCACATAATTTTTGTCAAGTTGATGCCATAGGTTTATGAGAATGTTGGTTTTCTCTAGACGATGGTTAAAATGAACAGTTTGAGCCGATAATGTAACTCTCTGCAAAATCTTGGTTAAATGCTTATGAATGGGAAAGATCCTTGAGCCTTTCGCTGATTAATGACAATCTGTATGGGTGGTACATGATGAACTGTTAAAATAAAATAAAAAATTATAATAGATAAGTGTGAAGGTCATGGAGATGGGGGAGAGCAAGGAACGAATGGCAAGTTCTGAAAAGCGGTCGAACGAGATTCAAAATAGGGTTATGGGGGATACTCAGGAGAGGTGAGTGTTCCAAAGTCAAATTTTATGTGTCGAAATGTTTGACTGCAAAACGTGTAAAACGAAAGAGAGCATGATGGGGCAATTCAGTGATCGATTTGTATATTTACAGAATTCTAGGAAAGTGGCTAAGTATGACGACGGGAAATGGTCATTCGAACTCATTTTCGGAATCGAAGATTGAATATTTTTTGAATGGACCAACCCAATGATGTGCAACTGGCATTCCATGATGTTTGAAATTAACACTCGGAAGGGATCATATAACCGTCCAGAAATTTTGGTTTTATGCGTATTAATGGGGGATTTCCTCAAATATTGGTGTAGAATTAACGCTTGCTAATTGCATACCTAGAAATAAGATCTTATATATAATTCGTAATTGATAATTGCAAAAGGGCATGGGCATAGGAAACCGCAATTAGGAATTGGATATTTCTTGAACTCGCCAACCCGACGATCCGCGGAAGAAATTCAAAGAGAAAGAGAAGTATGGAAAGTGAATGAGCACTCTTCAAAATGGGGTGACAATAGTTCCACAGTAGACATGAGGACTCGACAGTCAAATTGTATGTCTCAAAAGTTAAAAAAAAATTTAAAAAAAAAAAAAATATATATATAAACATTTTTTTATTATAGACAAGTGTTAAGGTCGGGGAGATGAGGGAGAGAAAGGAATGAATGGAAAGATCTAAAAAGTGGTCAGACGGGATTCAAAATAGGGCTACGGGGGATACTCAGAAGAGGCAAGTGTCCCACGGTCAAATTTTATGTATCGGATATTTTTACTGCAAAACGTGTAAAATGGAAGAGAGCATGATGGGGAAGTTCATCGGTCGGTTTGTATATTTGTGAAATTCTGGCAAAGTGGATAAGTATGGAATAGGGAAATAGTTGGTTGAACTCATTTTTGGAATCAAGGAATGGAGATTTCATGAATGGACCAACCTGACGACATGCAAATGACATTCCATGATGTTTGAAATTAACAGTCGGAAGGGATAATATAACCATCTGGAAATTTTGGTTTTATGCATATTAATGGGAGATTTCCTCAATTCTTGGTTTAGCATTAATGCTTGTTAATTGCATACCTAGAAATAAGATCTTATATACAATCTGTAATTGCTAATTTCAAAAGGGCGTGGGCACAGGAAACAATGATTAGGAATTGGATATTCTTGAACCCGCCAAACCAATGTTCCATGAATGTTAGAGCAAGATTTGCCTCACCCTATGCAATCTTGTAGAGAGGGCCTTACTCCATTTCCCTATGCAGACCTACTTTCCCTTATTGATGAATCCAGAGACGAAAATAAATATTTTTCCACTTGTATGCACCTTACAAGATATACAGCATGTGTATACGCTGGTTGCTCCATTACAGACCACGTACATCGATATTTATGCTAGAAAATCAAAATTTAATGTTGGGTTTCCATGTCAGGACAGGAGACCTCTGATTCTTGGCCTTCCATATACTGGAAACGTTCTGACTCAACCCTTCAGTTGCATTTTGAAGGCTATAAAGAAGCCAATTCCGAGCTATGAAAAGGGAGAGAATTCAGCTTTGAGAACAAAGTTACTCTAGAGAAATCATTACTTCATTATTGAGTTTGCATCCCTTTGTCCTTTAAGTCTGAACACGGTGTTCAGCCCCCAAGATCTTCCCTTATTGATGGAGAACCTCTGTGTCTCCCTTATATGAGTTTTCCTTTGGTGGAGGATTGAAGTGGTGGAGGCCCAGTTGGAAGGAACTCAGTTTCTTGGTTCTGAACTGTGCCGATACAGAAGTCTGTAATGTTGTCGCTTATGTTGATCATTTATTAATAGAAATACTCCTTTCTCGTCCAATTGATATCTTGCAAATATATGTATTATGATCCATGGGCATGTTTATTTTGTATATTAATGGATTATGCTATCTAATTTGATAACCTTTATATTATCACTATGTACTTGCTCTGCTTGTTTGTTGAGAACTTCTTGCAGGTATAAAGCTTTGGGTCGAAGTGCTCAACGATGGACATCATCAAACATTTGGACGAGGTAAGCCTCTTTCTTATCTCCTTTGCACATTAGTTTATATAGCATATGCTGGAATTGAGTTTATTTCTGCAGTTATACCTGTCTTTTGTGGTTCACCCTAGCCATAGAGAGATTTTCCTTGTAACAGAACTGGCGACTCCGTTGGGGAGAATCTTCTTTCTTAGGGTTTGAAGTACTTTTCTCCATATATTTCTCTCGTTTCTATTGTGGTTCTTTTCATGTCATTGCTTGACAGCTCTTGTTCACTCTGGGTCTGAGTTTTTAGCCTTTTTCCCTTGCATGGCCTTGTTTCAAAGCATATATGTGCCTTTTGCTTGATAATTGTGTACATACGCAGTCTATCTCACTGCAAGATGCGTATATACACAATGTTTTCCCACACAGTCATGTACACCCTTTTTCCTTGCCTTTTTGCTTGGTCTAGTGCTTGATGGGTGGGATTTGATGCTTATTGAGCCTTCATGGCTCTCTGTAGTGCTTGTTGAGTGTTTGTGGGATGATAGGAAACCCTCTTTTTGTTGAATTTTTGGGCGAAGTTTTTCTCTTCATCTTTTCATTTTTATTGTCCTGGTACATTTGGTTGGGTATTTTGTTGCTTGATATCCTGCTTGAGTTATATCTCTTTTATACATAGTAGGTCTATATATCAATTTAATTTACAGTCCATGCATTTTCAATTTCGATATATTGAAAATACAAAAAAAAAATAGGCATTTTTCATTGCTTGACATTTTTGTCTTTGAATCTTTATCATTAGCTTAGTGCATATAGTGAAAGATTGAATTTTAATTTTGAATTGTACAATTGAATTTGACAATTGCATCATTTTTAGGAGCATGTCATTCATCAAAAGTTAAATTTAGGACTTTGCATTACTTTCATATTTTTTTTTCTTGCAGAGTCATAACACCATTAGTTTCATCACCACATACCTCTTTGAGTAATCACGGCCATAAAATCAATGCTATAATTTAAAATTTATTAGTAACGATTTTATTTTCTAGGGTGCACAAACTAGCCTAGGATTTAGTGCCTTGGAATAGGATTTTGTGAGTAAACTTCTCCAAGGCAATTAAATCAACATATATGTCTGAGTCAGGGAGTGGAGAAATCCATTGTATAATTAGTAAGATCAGGAGGCTCCTCTCACATCGGAGTTAATCACGAGGTCATGTGAATTTGGTTGAAGGGATATCCCCCTGATACCTTCCTAGAGTCAGAGATATTTCTGGGGATCTATTCATATCTGGGGATCTTGTTAGTGCCTTTACCTCTATGAGAGGTAGTGCTTTCAAGGTTTAGGGCTTTGCTACCCTTCCCATACAGTGGACCTGACTTACGATTGCTCATCTGTGAATTGATTATATAGTGGTTGATTAGTTGCTTGACTTAGGTGTCTCATAGGTTACTTGCAGGGGTTATTCTATAGGTACCATGGGTCAGATAAGGGTCAGACAACACACAACCTTTATGGAGGATTACCTCTCCGGGGGGATCTGACCGACTGGTTGTTAAGCCCACCAGGGGCCTTGTAACTGATTCTGTTACCTCCTATCTTTAGTAGGGAGTCTCATGCCCCTCTTGGGTGATACATACCTTCTTTAGGGAGGGAGGCCACTCAGCCACTTTACCCTGTTTGCATGCATATTGGCCATTTGACTTTTGGTGTGCTCTTTGATTATTAGTTGACCTTAGGATTTCGTATTGATTTTTTGTTATCATGGATAGTAGAGTTCCTTTGGCTCCCTTAGTTACTGCTAACCCCCCATGATGTCCACTCATTTCATGGGGAAACATCCTTCTGCTTTTCATTATGGTATGCATAATTATGTTACCCATTCAACGCCTTGGGTCTCTAATCATTTTTCTTATGGTATGCTCGACATGTATTCATACTTGTCATCCTCTGTGAATCCTAGTTGTGGGTTTGGGGGCATCATGCCTCCCTATTTTTCCTTTTTTTTTGGTGGGATTCACATCCCTCAAACACCTCTTACGGTAGGATGTTGGAATATTCCTTCATACGAATCCACTGTTCTAGGAGAAAGTGCTCAAATGGGCAGTCATTCTACTTATTACACTCTGTCCACCTATCCTTCTTCTGCTATGTCAGTTCCTATGAACGCTTTTCCCATGGAGGACCTCCATCTGTCCTCTGGTGTTCCATATGGAGGGAGTCATTCTTATTGCATGGGTAACCCCCTTTAAAAAGTTCCTTCGTCTAGGTGAAATATATATCCTCACATGAGTAACCCTTGTCATGTCACTTTCTCTTCACAAGCGACTTCGATGCCCTTACAACTTTTTATGAATTAGTATGGAGAAGGATACTATCATGTCGAGAAGAGACATGGTATATACCAGAACCCTTCTTGGCCTACAATTTCTCAAAATAAATCTTTCCCTAGACCTTGGTCTCAAATGCCGCAATTCACCACTGCCACATGTCCAGTCACTGCATGTCATACTGGCATTATATCACCAACCTTTGCTAGTCATGTTGGATATTGGTCGACAACCTATGCAAGTCATGTTGAAGACCTGCAACCAGCCATTGCAAGTCATGCTGGGGGCACAAGTCTAGTCACTACATGTCATACTAGCATTATATCACCAACCTCTGCTAGTCATGTTGGATATTGTTTGAAAACCTCTACGAGTCATGTTGAAGACCTACAACCATCTGCTGCAATTCATGATGGAAGCACATGTCTGGTCACTGCTAGTCACGCTACACATACATCACCAACCTCCGCTAGTCATGTTGGGGATCCATCTCCAACCTCTATGAGTCATGTTGGAGATTTTCTACTAGCCTCTGCAAGTCATGCTGGGAGCATGTCACTAGCCATTGCAAGTTATGTTGGGGGCATTCATATGATTGGAAGCCTAGATGTTTCATACGTAAGGCCAGATTCCTTTGCAGGACTTGTGAAGGAAACCACCTTACTCATTTATGTCCTTCTACTACCAAGATACCGGAAGCATGGTTCTCACTTGAGGGCCCTCCAGTTTCTGATTCGTATGTGGTTTCCCCACACTCTGTTCCTTCTTTGGTTGATACAACAGTCATGCCCATGCAATCTTCGGCTAACACCCCTTTTCCTTTGGGGGTTGATGCATCCTTTGACCTTGTTGTCTCACATCCTGTTCAACTGATGGTTGTGTCGATGCAATCTTCGACTGACACCTCTCCTATGTTTGGGGATGATACATCTCTTAACCTTGTTTTCTTGCATCTTGTTCAACCAATGGTCGTGTCGATGCAATCTTTGACCGATGAAACTCTTGTTTTTAGGGGTGATGAACGTCTTGACCTTGTTGTCTCACATCCTACTCAACCAATGGGTGAGGAAGTGGTCATGTCAATGCAATCTTCAATCGAACCCACTCTTCTCTTGCAGAGTGACAAGTCTAAGGAAGTGGTCGCGCCAATGCAATTTTCAATCGATTCCTCTCTTCTGGCTCTGGTTCTATACCTTCTATGCCATGTCCTTAGCATTTATAGTCTTGCACCTTCTGAACAAGAGAGAGTTTTACTCTTCCTCAGTTCTCTCCCTCCAAGTCTCGAAGAGATTCCCTTTGACTGGGATGGTCTTGTGGGGTCTCCAATGCCTTCGCCTATGTCTTTTCCAATAAGAGACATTATTTGATATATCACGGATACGATAACCTCCGTTAGAAATTTGTCTTCCTCGACTTGGAGAGCTTTGGGTTTTCCCAAGCTTGTGTCGGTTCTTCGTAAGATACTGACATTCTACATAAGTCTAACATGGGAGCCTTGTCCTACCCCGTGACTTGCTGCCAAGTTAGTCCCTTTTCTGACTCATTCAAAAAGAGAAAATATTGTCGAGGGATTTGTCCCTTTCACGCTCGTTAAATTGGATTTGAAAGGTCGCGAGTCTTAGTTAAGCTCTTTTTAGAGTCCCTTTAAAAAGAGAAAATATTGTTGAATGATTTGTCCCTTTCACACTCATTAAATTGGATTTAAAAGGTCATGAGTCTTAGTTAAGCTCTTTTCTAAATCGTTACCAAAAATAGAAATGATCGCCAAGTGAACTTGTATTTTTCACACTTGTAAATTGGATTTGAAAAGACGTCTATTTGGCACAAGTTTATCCTTTTTTCACACCAAGTAGACTAAAAGACATAAAAAAGGACATTTTTTGGCGTTAATTTGTGATTACATCTCATGCCCCTACTTGCAGTGTTGAGCCTATAACCAGTTCTCGCTTTACGTTATAAACCGTTTGCCTTAGCAGTTTTGCATCCTCAACCAAGCAGAGCCTTGTTTATATCCTTCGCAATTTGACACCCTATACCTAGCAGGGAACATCCCCCGAGTGTCCATCTCCCACATGAACTTCCTTGCATTGAGCATAGGTATGTCTCACTGCTGAAGCTAGTTTTTCTTACTTGCGACACTCGTTTCCTCCTATGTATCATAACATTCGTTTGTTATGAAAAAATAGAAAAAGATGGGCCGGAAGGGAGCATTATCTTATATCGGCAGCAGTTGTGTCGCCTTTGAACATAGCACAAAGTTATTGAGTCCATTTTTCATCATAATTTTGGGTTTATCATGGCCTTAGGAAGTTAAGATCGTTATTGAGTCTTCTCTACTGATTGGTTACTCTTACAGTCCCTACAAAGAACTCCATTGATGCCTCCTGCATCTCATGATTTTATCATTGGGTCTATGCTGTCAGAGCCCACCATATGTCTCATGCTCTTGTTCAAAGGAAGTCTATCAACCTATGTCGGCCACTCCTTAGAACTCTTTACTTTGCATGTCGGCCATACCCTCAGTTTGTCTCATAATCACATGATACTTTAGTCCTGTCATGCACCCTAGCCCTACTTTCATCATTGGTAGGTAACCTTGAACCCAATGGTTGGCATTTCATCATTGGTTGTTGACTGGGTGGTTTCCCTTGTGTTCGACGAAAAGACATCTATTCACACATTGGGATTCGTGCAGTGTCTTAGATGCCATTAGCCTTATTGGTAGTTTCCTCACCTTTGTCAACAGTTTTCATCATTGGTTGTTATTCAGAGGGTCTTTTTCATGTACCTCTTGCACTTGGAACACACAAAATATGCACAGGGTCATTGGTTCATGAACTTGTTCTTCATTCAATTTCCACCAAATCATGAAGCTCCTACTTTGTACCTCATACTAATTGATGAGATATGCCTTAATTATCTCCTTTCAGTAAGTCTCTTTCCATCGACATCAGCCCATTATCTGGAAATGGGATCTAGATTCTTATGAGTACCTTGAGGCTTACATTCATTAGTGGCAGGTTCTCTCACCATCGATAGTTGGGAATACATCAATGTCTCCTGATCAATGGATTCTTCAGCTTCTCGACACCAACTCCTCTATTCAAACTTGTAAGAATGTACCCAGTGCCTTGATACCTACTTTCATTATCGGTAGGTTGTCTCGCATTTGTCAATGACATACATCAATGATCGGTAATCAAATGATGTCTCATTGTGTTTGACCTCAATTCCTTTATTCACATGATGTAGACTTCCACCTTTGGCAGATTATGTAGAAGACTTGAAGACATCACTATGTAGTCACAGCTTTCTTGAGCTGTTGTTTCGTTTTCATTGGACCAGTACCTATATGACTTCAGTGATCATGGAAGATCAAATTGTACTCCATGGTATACAAATATCTTTAGATTGGTTTTGAGATTGGTTTTACTGAGGCCTTGTTCATGACTATGACAACTATTGGCATGTAACCGCATTTGTATTTGCCTATTCATGGCCATAGACACATGTTTGGTATATTTCCACATGGATCTGCAGTGTAATTTTTGCAGCCATGTATGCAAAGTCAGTACAGAATGTAATGAGAAATCGAGTTCATCCAGCTAGTTCTCTACCACTCCACTTCTAGGTTATTTATAATGTATTTTGGCCATCGCAGATACTCCTCTGACCTCACACATTAGGGGGCATCTGTTAGAGAAAGATTTCCTCACTCTATGCAATCTTGCAGAGAGGGCCTTACTCCATTTTTTTATGCATACTTACATTCCCTGATTGATGAATCCAAAGACAAAAATAAATATTTTTCCACTTGTACGCACCTTACAAGCTATACAACATGTGTATACATTGGTTTCTCCATTACATCCTGTGTACATCAGGATTTGTGCTAGAAAATCAAAATTTAATGTTGGGTTTCCATGTCACGATAGGAGATCTATGATTCTTGGCCTTCCATATACTGGAAACGTTCTGACTCGGCCCTTCAGTTTCATTTTGAAGGCTATAAAGAATCCAATTTTGAGCTATGAAAAGAGAGAGAATTCAACTTTGAGAGAAAAGTCACTCTGGAGAAATTACTACTTCATTATTGAGTCTACATCCCTTTGTCCTTTAAGTCTAAACACAGTGTTCATCCCCCAATCTCTTCCCTTATTGATGGAGAACCTCTTTGTCTCCCTTATATGAGCTTGCCTTTGGTGGAGGATTGAAGTGGTGGAGGCCCAGTGGAAGGAACTCGGTTTCTTGGTTCTGAACTGTGTCAATACAAAAGTATGTAATTTTGTTGCTTCTGTTGATCATTTATTAATAGAAATACTCCTTTCTCGTCCAATTGATATCTTGCAAATATATGTATTATGAACCATGGGCATGTTTGTTTTGTATATTAATGGATTATGCTATCTAATGTACTTGCTCGACTTGTATATTAATGGATTATGTATTATGAACCTTTTATACTATCACTATGTACTTGCTCGACTTGTTTGTTAAGAACTTGTTGTAGGTATAAATCTTTGGGTCAAAGTGTTCAACAATGGACATCATCAAACGTTTGGACGAGGTAGGCCTCTTTCTTATCTTCTTTGCACATTATTTTATATATAATATGTTGGAATTGATTTGATTTTTGCAGTCATACCTATATAAACTAATGTGAAAAGGAGATAAGAAAGATGCATACCTCATCTAAACGTTTGATGATGTCCATCGTTGAGCACTTCGACCCAAATCTTTATTCCTGCAACAAGTTCTCAACAAACAAGTAGAGAAAGTACATAGTGATAATATAAAGATTAGCACATTAGATAGCATAATCCATTAATATACAAAACAAACATTCCCATGGATCATAATACATATATTTGCAAGATATCAATTGGTTGGGAAAGGAGTATTTATATTAATAAATGATTAGTAGAAGAGACAACATTAGAGACTTTTGTATCAACACAGTTTGGAACCAAGAAACCGAGTTCCTTCCAACTGGGCCTCCACCACTTCAATCCTCCATCAAAGGCAAGCTCATATAAGGGAGACAAAGAGGTTATCTATCAATAAGGGAAGAGATTGGGAGTTGAACACCGTGTTCAGACTTAAAGTACAAAGGGATGCAAACTCAATAATGAAGTAATAATTTCTCCAAAGTAACTTTGCTCTCAAAGTTGAATTTTCCCCCTTTTCATAGATCGGAATTGTCTTCTTTATAGCCTTCAAAATGAAACTGAAGGGTCGAGTCAGAATGTTTCCAGTATATGGAACGCCAAGAATCAAAGATCTCCTTTCGTGACATGGAAACCCGACATTAAATTTTGATTTTCTGGCACAAATCTCGATGTACATAGGTTGTAATGGAGCATCCAGCCTATACGCATGTTGTATAGTTTGTAAGGTGCATACAACTGGAAAAATATTTTTTTTTGTCTTTGGATTCATCAATCAGGAAAAGTAAGTCTGCATAGGGAAATGGAGTAAGGCCCTCTCTACAAGATTGCATAGGGTGAGGCAAATATTGCTCTAATAACGAAAGAAATTCAAAGAAATGGTGAAGTATGGAAAGCGGACAGACGAGCTTCAAAATGGGGAGACAATAGTTCCACAGAAGACATGAGGACCTGATGGTTAAATTGTATGTCTCAGAAGTTTTCAGTGAAAAATGTGTACCATGGAAGAGGGCATGATAGGCAGACTCTAATACGGAAGACGGTGTGATCTGAGTCTAGTTGTAAATTTGTGTATTGTGAAATTCATGGTAATGTTTGCAGATCATGGGACAATAGAAGTCCAATCTAGATCCCGCCTACTGGGAATCCATAGTCGGAGAAGTGACTAGGAATGGGGAAGCGGTCCGTTGGTGTCGCGATATAAGAGCACAAGTGCAAACGTGAACCCGCAAGTATGCCTACCTGCGTAGCCAAACATTTTTGAAAAAATGAATAAGTGACGAGAAAGATAAATTTTAGGGAAATGAGGAACACATATTTGGCTAAGCATAGAATACGGAAAAGAAGGGCTAATATATTCACATCTGTAATAGATATCCCTTTTCCTGCCAAGATATATACTTGGAAAGAAGTGCGAAGGTGGCGGACACATAAGACAGTGACTAGGAATACGATCCACGAGTTTATTTTGTTCTTGGTTGTATGCTTCGTCTGTCAATTTGTATAACGTGGAACTCTGAGTGTTGCAGTTTGTATAGTGTGGAACTTTGGGTGTTGTTTGTAGGACACAGAACTATAGAGGACATGTTTTTTCCTTTAATATAACCTCTATGACTCAAATGTAGTATGTGGCTCGTTTTATCACTTTTCCATCCGTAAACAATAGCAATCTTGAGCCCACTAGCCTTGGAGTCTGTATGTTAATTTGTATATCGTGGAACTCTGAATGTTGTTTAGAGGTCAGAGAACAATAGAAGTGAAATGTTGAGCTAGCCAGTGTGCAAGTTCGCCTGTCAATTTGTATATTACGTAACTCTAGGTGCTACTTGTAGGACACAGAACAATAGAGGCCCAATTTATACAAAGGGGAAGCGCTCGGTCAAAATGCATGAATCCGCCAACTCGTGCAACAAGGCATTTNGTAACCAGAAAGAGAAACTACAGGGGATAAAAGAATGGGAAAATAGAAAGGCGGAGGTCAATTTTCGTAAGTGAGAATTGGTTTCAAACAAGCCCCATTGTTGCAAAACCATCATTTTCTACTAATTGTCAGCAAATGCTTTGTTGAATATTGGATTTTATTGCAACTTGTGGGTGAAAGTGTGTTCTTGATAATTTCTTCCATGATTGTAACATATTAACTTAAGTATTAAACTTCTTTTATTATGGGTTTTTATCATTAACGCTTAATAATTGCATATCTAGAAACAAGAATGGTGATTTTGTTGCAACATTGTGATTTGGTATTGCTATGTTCTATCTGCATTGTGAATAGAATTGAACGTTGGTTTGAAATTGTGTGTAATTCATTTTTTGTTTGCATAAAAGCCTAGTGGATCCACACAGTACATTGTCATATAATTGTTATATGCTCCATATTAGAACGAATTACCTAAGCAAATACAATATCAAAGAACTATGATACTACCGAACCATGCTAATGAGAAGAGATGTTAAATCCATAAAAGAAGGAGCAACAAAGACTCCAAGGCAAATTTTTTTAATAGCAAATCCATTTAAAAAAAAAAAAACATCAAGTACTGTACATCTATCCTTAGAAATTGGACCCAATTCTTTGGGCCAAAACATTGAACGTATCTACCACAAACACAGGCACGGGATCCACAGTATGTAGGAGCCATCGAGATTCTCTTCAACATGCATACAAAACTGATCACCATGCCTTTTGTTTTAGGAAATCCTTGTAGTTTTCTTCTCGATGGATCATCCTGTAGTAAAATTGATAGTTCTCAAAATCTTCCCATGAGGAAGAAGATGAAAAATGTTGTAGGGAAAATTGAATATCCCTTAACTAAAATTTAGGACACACCAAGAAACCGCCTCTCCACGGTCGAAAAACTTTAGGGACACAGGTTGCACGTGCAATTTCAGAGGCCCAAATTAGTCCATTATGGGTGAAAGGATATGACTAGTAGAAATATTCCTTGCACTAGTGGGAGTACTGGTCCTCATTCCCAAAGATGTTAATTGTATATCTAGAGAACAAGACAATAGTCCCGCAATTGAATATTTTTTTGGCTTGAAATATATCTCTGGGAGCATCAACATATCATTTCCTTGCAGTAAAAGTCTTTCGCCTAGAACAAACTAATTTGGACCTCTGGAATTCCTACTTTCAAGCTGCAAAGCGACTATTGCGTTCAACATCAATTTCTTTTCTTAAACTCCTTCTTTTGGTGTTGTCAGGACCACCATCACTGAATCGGGAAGTTTCGCCCGTTATGGTCGATTTCACTTTGGGCGCATGAGTGAGAACAATATCTGCATTGCCATCATCCATTATTGTATCATCGTCCATCAGATCATCTTCTTCCAGCTTGAAATCCATGGCATCAACATCTGTGCCAGCCATCAATGCAACTGGGCAGGTTCTTTGAGCAAGCAGGGTTGCCTTGGAATTCTTTGGCTTGAAATATATCTCTCGGTGTACCAAGGGACCATCTCTTTTTTTTCTCCTAGGCCAAGGGAGATGAGTAGTAAGAATATGCCCTGGAATACTAGAACCTCTGGCCATCATGCCCGAATGTGTTTACTTTATTTGGACAGAACTGCTGCCACAAGTTAACGAGAATTTCTGTTTTCTCTAGACGATGTTTGAAATGAAAATTGGTGAGGGATACAAATCCTTGTTTAATTTGTATCAATGGAAGATCTCCTCGAGCCTTTCATTGATCAATGACAATCTCCAAGGTTCATGTGTAATGAGTTGTTATCATTAAATCTCACTAATTGCATATTTATAAAAAAGTGCGAAGGTGGGGGTGACAGCGAAGAGCGATTAATAATTAGAGATTTCTTAAAAGAGCCAACCATCCGATGCACGAAAAATATTGCATCATGTTTGAAATTAATACTTAGAAAGGATAACACTCTTGGTTTAATTCGTAGTAATGACAAATCTTCTCCGACCTTCCAGAGATTAATGACAATCTTAACGGTTCTTGCTGGATGAACTACTATAATTAAAGATTAATAATTGCATATCTGGAAATAAGTACGAAGGTAGCGGTGATGGTGAAGAGAGACCAATCATTGTACATTTTTTCCATCCACCAACCCACGAAATAGATTCCAAGAAATGCCCAAGTATGGAAAGTGGTCGGGCAGGTTACAAGAAAAAGGGTTAGAAGATATACCCATAAAATGTGAGGGGTCGATGGTCATATTGCATCTCAGTGACAGATTTTGGCCGTCAATTTATATATTGCGGAATTTCAGATGTTGTTTGTGCATAGGGGAACAGTGGAAGCACAATGTCTAGAGGGCAATTTCTATATTGCGGAACTTCAGGTGTTGTATATAAAATCATGAGACATTCAAAAAAAGGACCAAGTAAATAGAAAGTGAAAGCATATGAGATTAAGGGGAATTTGTTTGCTAATTTGTAAATCTCGGAAGTTCAGGTGTTATTTGTAGGTAGCGGAACAATGGAAACGCAATGTTGAACTCGCCTATGTGGGAACTCGCAATTCAAAAAGTTTGTTCAATATGAAACGGGGAAGCGGTCGGTCGGGCTTGTGATATAAAAGTAACAATGGAAATATGAAGACGTGAATCTTCCAAATCCTTCACCTAGACATTTTCCGAAAAATGAGTAAGTAAAGAAAGGGAAAGAAGACGGAAAAAGAGAAAGCGGATGGCAATTTTCGGAAGAGGGAATTATTGTAAGAAATCACCATTGATGGTATTAACTGTAACTATGGAGTGCATTAAACATGTTAACAGGTTTTTCAATCAAGGAATAGATACAACGAGTGATGTTTATAGTTTCCAGGATCTGTTTGTATAAGAGAAGCATCGAAAAGTTACAAGAAAATCAATTTTTGGATGTTTAAGTAAATTTTTTGTACTGCTAGCTTCACCGCAAGTATAACAACGACGAATTTGAATTTTAATGTCCTCTCATTCATATGATTGTTCCATTAGACTTCACATAGTATATATTCTTTTATTTCAATTTGCTTGCTAATTTGTAGATTGTGGAAGTCTGAGTGTTGTTTATAGGCGGCAGAACAATGGAAACGCAATATTGAACCAGCCTATCCGGTAACTCGCCTATTCGAAAAACCGTGAGCAAAAAAAATTGTACAATATGAAATGGGGAAGAGATTGGTCAGGCTGGTGATATAAATGTAAGTGAAATCTGAAGACATGAATCCGCCAACTTCCGCACCTATAAATTTTTTGAAAAACGAGTAATACATACTAAATATGTACTTCTATAAAGTATGGACATGAGATTTTATAGAGCATGTATGGATCCCACATTCCATATTTAGCCACTTTTTGGATCGCGGGTTCTCAGGCTGGCGGGCTCAAAATTGGGCCTCTATTGTTCTGTGCCCTACAAATAGCACCCAGAATTCCGTGATATACAAATTGACAAGAGGACTTGAGGGTTGGTTGGCTCAACATTACACTTCTATTGTTCAGTGTCCTCCAAACAACACTCGGAGTTCCGTGATATACAAATTGACAGATGGACTCCAGGGCTAGCGGGCTCAAGATTGCGATTGTTTATGGATGGTGATCCCTATCAACTATCTAACATTATATAAAAACATTATTTTCAATACTAAATTATTAATATTAAATATTGATATTGTACAATTTAATTAGACAAAAAAGTTTGTACAATATGAAATGAGGAAGCAGTTGGTCGGGCTAGTGATATAAAAGTAAGTGAAATCTGAAGATGTGAATTTGCTAACTTCCGCACCTAGAAATTTTCTGAAAAACGAGTAATACATACTAAATATGTACTTTTATAAAGTATGGACATGAGATTTTATATAGCATGTACGGATCTCGCATTCCATACTTAGCCACTTTTTGGATCGCGGGTTCTCGAGCTGGAAGGCTCAAAATTGGGCCTCTGTTTTTCAATGTCCTACAAATAGCACTCAAAGTTCCACGATATACAAATTGATAGATGGATTTGTGGGTTGGTTGGCTCAACATTGCACTTCTATTGTTCTGTGTCTTCCAAACAACACTCGGAGTTCCGCGATATACAAATTGATAGACGGACTCGAGGGCTGGCAGGCTCAAGATTGCGATTGTTTACAGATGGTGGTTCCTATCAACTATCTAACATTATCTAAAAACATTATTTTCAATACTAAATTATTAATATTAAATATTGATATTGTACAATTTACTTACATACAATTATTAAAGGATGTTAAATATCTTATTTAAAAGAAAAACTCACGTATTCGGAAACTCGCGATCCAAAAAGTTTGTACAATATGAAACAGGGAAGAAGTTGGTTGGGTTGGTGATATAAAAGTAAGTGGAAATCTGAACATGTGTATCCTCCGACTTTCGCACCTAGAAATTTTCTAAGAGACGAGTAATACATACTAAATATGTACTTTTATAAAGTATGGACATGAGATTTTATAGAGCATGTATGGATCCCTCATTCCATACTTAGCCACTTTTTGGATCGCGGGTTCTCGGGTTGGCAGGATCAAAATTGGGCCTCTATTGTTTCGTGTCCTACAAATATCACCCAGAGTTTCGCGATATACAAATTGACAGGCACACTAATTGGTTCAACGTTGCACTTTTATTGTTCTGTGTCCTCCAAACAACACTCGGAGTTCTGCGATATACAAATTGATAGACGGACTACAGGACTGATGAGCTCAAGATTGCGATTGTTTATAAATGGTCATCCCTATCAAGTATGTAACATTATCTAAAAACATTATTTTCAAATACTAAATTATTAATATTAAATATTGATATTGTACAATTTAATTACATAAAATTATTAAAGGATGTTAAATCTCTTATTTTAAAAAAAAATGAAGGAAACAAAACAAAGATTTTTTAAATTCTATCATCGCAAGCATAACAACAACCAATTTGAATTTTAAGGGCCTCTTGTTGATATGATAGCACAATTGGACTTCTCACAGTATATATTTGTTTATTACGATATGAAACGGGTAAGCGGCCGATCAGGTTGGTGATATAAAAGTAAGTGAAATATGAAGACGTGAATTTGCCAACTTCCGCACCTAGAAATTTTCTGAAAAACGAGTAATACATACTAAATATGTACTTTTATAAAGTATGGACATGATATTTTATAGAGCATGTACAGATCCTGCATTCCATACTTAGCCACTTTTTAGATCGCGAGTTCTCGGGCTGGCGGGCTCAAAATTGGGCCTCTATTGTTCTGTGTCCTACAAATAGCACCCAAAGTTCCACGATATACAAATTGACAGATGGACTTGCGGGTTGGTTGGCTCAACATTGCACTTCTATTGTTCTGTGTCCTCCAAACAACACTCGTAGTTCCGTGATATACAAATTGACAGACAAACTCCAGGGTTGGCGGGCTCAAGATTGTGATTGTTTATGGATGGTGATCCCTATCAACCATCTAACATTATCTAAAAGAATTATTTTCAATACTAAATTATTAATATTAAATATTGATATTGTACAATTCAATTACATAAAATTATTAAAGGATGTTAAATATCTTATTTAAAAGAAAAACCTGTGTATTCAAAAATTTGTGATCCAAAAAGTTTGTACAATATGAAACGGGGAAGTGGTCGGTTGGGCTGGTGATATAAAAGTAAACAGAAATCTGAACATGTGTATCCGCCAAATTTCACACCTAGAAATTTTCTGAGAAACGAGTAATACATACTAAATATGTACTTTTATAAAGTATGGACATGAGATTTTATAGAGCATGTACAAAGCCCTCATTCCATACTTAGCCACTTTTTGGATCGCAGGTTCTCGGGCTGGCGAGCTCAAAATTGGGCCTCTATTGTTTCATGTCCTACAAATAGAACCCAGAGTTTTGCGATATACAAATTAGCAGGTGGACTTACGGGCAAGTTAGATCAACATTGCACTTCTATTGTTCCATGTCCTCCAAACAACATTCAGAGTTTCGTGATATACAAATTGACAGATGGACTCCAGGACTTGCGGGCTCAAGATTGCGATTGTTTACGGATGGTCGTCCCTATCAACTATCTAACATTATCTAAAAAAATTATTTTCAAATATTAATATTGTACAATTTAATTACATAAAATGATTAAATGATGTTAAATCTCTTATTTTAAAAAAATGAAGGAAACAAAACAAATCTTTTTTAAATTCTATCACCGCAAGCATAACAACAACCAATTTGAATTTTAAGGGCCTCTTATTGATATGATAGCACAATTGGACTTCGCATAGTATATATTCATTTATTTCAAATTATTCCAAGATATTAATTTTACCAAGTTCATCGATCAAGGAAAAGTGCTAAAACAAGCCACATACTACATTTGTGTCATAGCGCCATACAAATTGACAGGTGAACTTGCGGGTTAGTTGGATAAAAAATTGCAATTCTATTGTTTCGTGTCCTCCAAACAACACTCGGAGTTCCGCGATATACAAATTGACAGATGAAGCATACAACCAAGCACCAACTAAACTCCAAATAGGCTGCAAGAAAGATCCCACAAGGTTTCATAGAGCAGCACGCATCGACCTTTGCATCAAAAAATTTGATATACAAAGAAAACACATCGTGACATTGGTTTTCTCTTACTTCTGGTATATGTTCCCATGAGAAAATAACTAGGGCCATGGGATATATGGGGTTTTGAAGAAATATTACAGAGACACGTGAGATATTTTCTTTTCCTGCCAAAGCTTGATATGTTTTTTTTTCTTCTCTTTTTTTTTACTTCTTCAACCGATATGAAATATTGCATTGTTTTCATTTAAGGTAAATTTGTTGTGTATCCAAAAGTCGCGCAACATGTAGACATTGCTTTCCTTTTTCTATAGGTATGATTCATACGACAATTCTAACAACCTAGGAAGAACATCTTGTAATAGAGGATGCCTAATTGTACAATGCATGGTTGTGTTGCCCACAGTTTGGATGGAAGCATTGAGGCAATGTCCATATATATATGGACATTTTTCACCACATCGCAGACAAACAATCATATCATCACTTATCAAAGTGGAAGAAGAATCATGAGAGTTTCATTTTGCACATACAGGCTCAAAGGGGGTCAAGTACACATTCGCTACAACCAAAACACATTCAACCTGGAAACGCGAGCATAGGAATTAATACATTGAACAATACAATACACAACTGCACCCCCCGCCCCTTAAAAATAAAAGATAAAAATAAAACAAGCCACATAAATTTGGTGAAGGCTATTTGTATAAGCAAAGTGAGGATGATTATGTGGATGTATATGCACAATAGTTGTAGATCTAGCTAGTTTCTTCAGATCTTGTACTATGTATGCTCGCAACTCTGTTACAAATGTTGCTTGGGTTGTGCGAAAGATCCTTTCTCTAACATCCCTTTTCTTTGTTATATTTTTTAAGAGAATACATGGAAACTTCCCTTTATGCAATTGTTGTTCCATTTATGAAAACAAATTTGAGTAGGTATCGAACAATTGCAACTGCAACATGGAACAATGAAATATTTGTGTAACTTACCCGAGATACATGCACATGCGAAAGTAAAGGACAAAACTGGACATGGAAAATGATACCATTGCCTTGTTGTTGTCTAACTCTCCATCCTTTAAATGGATAATGTGTTGTAAGCCAAGTTTTCTCGCCAGTGTGACAGTTGCACCAATGGTTCCGATTGGGTAAATATCACTGCTCTGTGCAAGCTGGCTGATAGTTGTGTCCGGAACGAAACGATATTTTGAACAAATAGCGAGAATTTTTTCCACAATACTTGTTTCATTGAGCAAAACAATCTGATCACAATCACCATGGTCATATACTGTTTTTGGAAATATATTAAAATTTGCAATTGATATCCCATTACCCGAAAATATCTTTTTAGCATGTTTCTGGACAAGTTGTGTAGGAATAGTCAGTGTGACTATCATCATGGGCTCATTATCTATCATGCCAGCATGCATAATGGATTTAGTTTTTTTTTCCTTGTCCAAGTAGGTGTTATAGATGACCATTATGTCCCCGGTGAACACTTGTCCAGTTCAGCATTTTTTCAAGCCCTCTATTGATAGTAATTTGGGTGTTACAACTCTAGACCTGGTGACAATTTTTTAACAGGAAAACTAAAGTTAATGGCAATATGCATTTTGTTTTTTGTATTCTTTTTTCACTGGCATAAATCTACAAGTAGACGCCTAGCTTCGATGAACTATGGAACCAGAGTTTTGCAACCACACCTCTCAGTCTGCGGAACCTATGCTATGTTCGACATCTCACTTGTACTTGTTGATACTTCTTGTGAACTGCAAACCATGTATTGCATATGACATCATCATATTCACCATGCCATAGATGAATAAATAGTTGAGGATATTGTTTTGGTAAACATACTAGGAACATAATGTATGCATATTTACCTTTGGCCTTGTCAGTCTACTGATGTTTTGGATGACTGACTACTCATGGCCATGTCACTAATCCAACTTTTTCTGCTGCAAGAATGTGTAGATGAACATCAGAAGGAATAAACAAGCATATGCATTGTATACTATCCATAATAGTTCTTAATGTCACATGCAGGGTGGAAGGATATGGAATACAAAATAGGGTGTCAAGGAATATACTTAGAAAACATGAGGACCCGAGTGTCAAATTGTATGCCTCTGTTTTTTTACTGGAAAAATGTGTAACAGTAAACAGGACATGATGATGGGGCATGGCGGCCAATTTGTATATCGCGTACCCCCGGAAGATAGGGGAGCAATCTTGAACCCGCCATTCTGGCACCCACAATTAACAAAGTGGGTAAGTATGGAATAAGGTAGAAGCGTGACCATAAATGTGAAACTGTTAGTCCACCAACCAGCGCACCAAGGAATTTTCGGAAAGACCACTAAGAAGAGAAATTAGAAAGCAAAAGGGATAATAGAAAATGGAAAAAGTAGAAATGGGGATGGCAGAAAGGCCCATTGCTGCCAAGTCATCATTTTCTAGTCTAATATTATATACCCCCATCTGGTTTGTATATTTAATTTACCAGCACAGTTTGTATATCTTTTTGAAGATTGTACCATAGAACCCTCTGTTGTTGCACAAAACAACTCATCTTCCTGTCCAACCAACCTGTTTCTTCCAAGGTAGCAACGCCGAATATACAATGGACATGAAGGCAAGTTAGTATGAAGACAGACATGTAAAAGAAAGAAAAACAGTTCTATTTATTCCAATGTAACAACAAACATAATACAATTCACATGAGAATACGCAGAAAGATACATAGTATATACATACATGTAAACCAAAATAATTATATTTGAAGAAAAAAAAAGGATGCAAAGAAGCATAACAAGCACAACAAATATGAAGACAGTAAATGAAATATTGAACACTGGAATATGAAATAAGAGTACAGGTATCCACCTCTGTAACTCCTCGTCTACATTCCTGCCAAAGAGTCCATCGTCCTCTCCATCCATTCTATTTGTTTAAATGTAGAAATGCAGGAAAAATACAACGGACATGAAGGAGGTTAGTATGCAGGAAGACATGTAATGAAGATAAGTTATTATGTAGGAAGGTACGCAACATCTACATAAAATAAACTAGGTGAACACATATACAGAAAATAAATGAAATACAAAACAACACAATATGAAATAACAATACAAGCATGTACCTTTCTATTGTTGGGTATGTGTTATATTCTTTGCATGTGGGTGTGTGGGCACGTCAGATATGACAACTGCATATGACGATCCCTCTAGTAGTGTTCTTTGTGTTGTGTGCATCAGGTGCTTTCCTAGGGGGGNCCCCCCCCCCCCCCCCCCTCGCCCCCTTGTTACAGGCAGCATTCGGCAATGGGCGGTAGCCCGGGGCAGCGTCCCAAATTTTGTTTTTGGGCGTTTTTTTCTATTTTTAGCGGTTTTGTAAATTAATCCCGAATTAAGGGATTAGGGTTTTGGTATCTATGGAATACCTAAAAACATTGTATATATATTGTATGGTGAATGGTGAAATTCAATATAATGAATATAAGAAAGGTTTTCCCAGTTGAGGGTTTCCAGTATAAAATCTTTGTGTACTCTGTATATGAGTGATTGATTAAATTCTGTTTTTCTTAAGAATCTATATGCATTGATTTGCTTCATAGGTTTAAAACTTACATGTGGTATCAGAGCTTGTTTTTGGCTTTAGAGGGACGCCTTTCTTGTTGAGGGTTTGGCTCGGTCTTGATAGATCAAGTTTATCTTGGGTCTATGATAAACCTGGGTTTAGTGGGAGCTTTTGTAGTGGAGATTTGAGTATATAAAGAGGAATGGCAAGCTCATCTAGAATCAAGATAGAGAAGTTCAACAGTAAAAACTTTGAGATATGGAAGCTCAAGATGGAGGACCTTCTTGTAGACAAAGAACAATGGATCATTGTGGATCCTGGTACACAGCCTACTAGTACACTGTCAACTAGCACACAAGCTACTGGTACACAACCTACTAGTACACAAACTACTAGTACACCAGTTACGGGTATGTCGAAGGAAGATTGGGAAAAGTTGGACAGAAGAGAAAGAAGTACATTCAACTCTTCCTGGCAGATTCGGTTTTGTTGAATGTCTCGGGAGAATCTATAGCCAAGGAAATATGGGATAAGTTGGGAAATTTGTATCAATCAAAGTCTCTGGTAAACAAGTTGTTTCTTCAAAAGAAGTTGTATCATCCTAGGATGGAAGATGGAGATTATGTGACAGAACATCTAAATGCCTTTAATACTCTGGTAATTCAACTTGTCTCTGTTAATATTGCGATTGCAGAAGAGGATAAGTGTATTACTTTGTTATGTTCTTTGCCAGGCTCTTGGGATAATCTGGTTGTATCAATTGGTAGTACCACTCAATCTACATTGAAGTATGAGGATGTAGTTTCATCCTTGTTATCTAAAGAGATGAGGTGGAAAAGAATGGATAGTCATAGCACAGATGCTTTATTTGTAAGAGGTCGTACCCAATATATAAATCTTGGTAAACCTTCGGGGGGGAGATCTAAATCTACAGGTAGATCTAACTCCCCAGGAAAATCTTTGACGAAATGTTGGAAGTGTGGTAAAACAGGGCATTATAAGAAAGATTGCAAGTCTAAGAAGGTTGATAAACCAAAGGGATCTTATAGTACCTCTTCCACAGAGGTGAAAACCTCCACTGAAGAACGAGGTGATGTTTACCTAGAATATACAAGTACACATGCAGACCGTGATGTATGGTTGATCAACTCGGGTGTGTCATGCCATATGACTCCTCACAGGGAGTGGTTCTCTAAATATGAAAAATACGATGGTGGTGATCTATTCCTAGGAGATGACTCAACAACAAAAATCTTAGGACGTGGAAGGGTTAAGTTGTTGCTAAAATATGGAAGGATTAGATCTCTCTCTGGGGTTCTGCACTTTCCAAAACTAGCCAAGAGCCTAATATCTATAAGAAATATAGATAATGCAGGAGTGGATACTGTATTTGGAAAGAACACTTGCAAGATGGTACGAGGAGAAATGGTGTTGATGAGGGGAGTTCGGTGTGGAACTCTGTACAAGTTGTTGGGAAGCACTTATACTAATGGGTGTAATAGTTTTTTTGTCCTTGAATAGATAAATAAAGAAGACAAGACCAATATTGTCCCTAGAAAGAAGACCATGTTGTGGCATCAAAGACCGAGACATATTGGAGAAAAGGGCCTTCAAACACTACACGGTAAAGGTATGGTTGAAGGTATGTCTAATTGCACTCTGGATTTTGATTTCTGTGAACATTGCATATATGGTAAACAAAATCGAGTAAGATTCCCATCTGGTGCTACAAGAGCAAAGGGGATCTTAGAGTTGATACACAGTGATGTGTTTGGACTTGTTCCTGTAACATCCCTAGGTAAATCTGTGTATTATGTTTCATTCATAGATGATTTTTCAAGGAACACATGGATTTATTTTCTTAGAAAGAAATCTGAGGTATTTGATAAATTTAAAGAGTTTAAGGCTCTGATAGAAAATCAGACAGAGAATAAAATAAAGGTATTAAGAATAGATAATGGTGGAGAATTTTGCGGAAATGAATTCAACGAATTCTGTAAAAAGTGTGGTATAGAAAGGAAGAAGAATATTCCATACACTCCTCAGCAAAATGGAGTTGCAGAAAGGATGAACATGATACTGATGGAAAAATCAAGGAGCATGCTCAGCGGTGTCGGGTTAGGACACAAATTCTGGGCAGAGGCAGTGGGTACAACATGTTACATGGTCAATCGATTGCCTTCATTAGCGTTGGATTATAAAACTCCACACGAGGTATGGCCTGGAAAGAAACCCTCTCTTCAACATCTTAGAGTGTTTGGTTGTGATGCTTATGTACATGTTCCAAAGTAAAATGGGAGTAAGCTGGATAAAAAGGATGAAAAGTGTATCTTTATTGGTTATAAAGATGGTGTGAAAGGTTATAAGCTTTGGAACCCAGAAACCAAGAAGACTGTTTACAGTTGAGATGTTGTTTTCAGAGAGGTAAGAGATGTGTCCAAACAGGAATTCCTACCAATGTAAGATGAACCTGAGAAAATAGAGCTTGAGTTGGATGATGCAAAATCTGAATCATCTAAAGAAGAGGAAGCAGAAGAAGAAGAATAAGAAGAAGAACCTCATACCCCAGTATTGAGGAGATTAGTGAGAGATAAAAGGCAACCACAAAGGTATAGTCCACCTGATTTTCATTCCAATTTTTCTTTATCTATTACTGATGATGATCCCATAACTGTCAGGGAAGTAGTGAATTCAAAGGATAGTAAACTCTGGAAGAAGGCCATGGTTGAAGAAATGGATGCCTTGGATAAGAATGAGGCATGGGTTATAGTTGAGTTGCTAGCTGGAAGAAAATCTTTTGGTAGCAAATGGTTGTTTAAGAAGAAGTTTAATGCACAAGCTAAAGTGGAGAAACACAAAGCTCGGTTAGTAGCAAAAGGTTATTCCCAGGTAGAGGGACTTGACTTTGGTGAGATTTTTTCTCCTGTTTCCAAGTTAACTTCTATTAGATTTCGTTTATCTATTGTTGTTTCTTTTGATCATGAAGTGGAACAGATGGATGTGAAGACAACATTCCTACATGGGGATATGGAAGAAGAAATCTACATGAAGCAACCAGAAGGATTTGTAGTGAAGGGAAAGAAAGAGTTGGTATGTAAGTTAAAGAAGTCACTATATGGTTTGAAGCAATCACCTAGGATGTGGTACCAAAAGTTTAACACATACATCCTTGGATTGGGATTTGTAAGAAGCAGGGCTGATCACTGTGTATATTCCAAGCAGGTTGGTAATCACTTCATTTATGTCGTGTTGTATGTTGATGACATGTTGTTGGTAGGAAATAACATGGATGTTATAAAGGAGGTGAAATCGCAGCTATCCTCCAAATTTGACACGAAGGATCTTGGTGCTGCTAACTTCATTCTAGGAATGGAAATTAAAAGAGATCGTGCAAACATGAAACTCTGGTTGAATCAGAGAAAATATGTTGAGACGATATTGCAGAGGTTTAATATGCATGGAAGTAAACTGGTCAAGGTTCCTATTCCTATAGTTGTAAAGTTATCTGCAGATCAATGTCCCAAGACACAGGAAGAAGAAGAGGACATGTCCCATGTCTCATATGCCAGTGCAGTTGGTAGTTTGATGTATGAAATGGTCTGTACTAGACTGGACATTACACTTACAGTGGGAGTTCTGAGCAAGTATATGTCAAAACCAGGGAAGGAGCATTAGACAGCAGTAAAGAGGGTCTTCAGGTATCTTCATGACACTACCAATTATGGATTGTGCTACCAAGGAAGACCACGATTGGACAGAGTATTAGACATACATGGCTTTGTTGATGCAAACTGGGCTAGAGATCTGGATCGTAGAAGATCTACAAGTGGGTATGTGTTTAACCTATTTGGAGGAGCAATCAGTTGGATGAGCAAAATACAGGCTGTAGTGGCACTCAACTACAGAAGATAAATACATGGTAGCCACTCATGCAAGCAAGGAAGCAGTATGGTTACAAATATTGTGTTCAAGTATTGGGTTGGTACAACAAGCAATGAGATTGGATTGTGATAGTTAGAGTGCAATATTCCTAGCAAAGAACCCAGATTATCATTCGAAGACAAAGCATGTTGATGTTCAGTATCACTTTGTGAGAGACATGGTTGAGGAAAAGAAGGTGTTGCTGGAAAAGGTTGACACTTTGAAGAATGTTGCAGATTCATTGACAAAGTCTGTGAGCACAGAAAATTTCTCCTGGTGTAGAGTAAAAATGGGCATTGTTTCCCTGGATTGTTGACTATATAACCCCCTGGACCCCTGGATGCAAAGAAAACAACAAGTGGGAGAATGTTGGGTATGTGTTATATTCTTTGCATGTGTGTGTGTGGGTGTGTCAGATATGACAATTGCGTCTAACAATCTCTCTAGTAGTGTTCTTTGTGTTGTTTGTACCAGGCGCTTTCCTAGGGGGGGGCAGTTATGCCCCCCTCTTGTTACATGTAGCGTTCAAGGCAGCGCCCCAAATTTTGTTTATGGGCGGTTTTTGCTATTTTTAGCGGATTTTGCTATTTTTAGCAGTTTTGTAAATTAATCCCTGATTAAGGGATTAGGTTTTGGTATATATGGAATACCTAAAAACATTGTATATATATTGTATTTCGAATGGTGAAATTCGATATAATGAATATAAGAAAGGTTTTCCCGGTTGAGGGTTTCTGGTATAAAATCATTGTGTACTCTGTGTATGAGCGATTGATTAAATTATGTTTTTCTTAAGAATCTATATGCATTGCTTTACTTCACAGGTTTAAAAATTACATCTGTCTCCTCTTCAACCGATGCAGTCAAGACTCTGTCGTTTTCTCCATCTATTATGTTTGTTTGAATGTGGGAACGCACAAAATACAATGAGCATGAATGGAAGTTGGTATGCACCGGAGAACAAGTAAAATGTACATACAGTAAATAAGACTCAACAAATAGAATAAAAGATAGGCAGAAACATGAACCTTTGCGTTTCTCCATCCATAGTTGTAAATATGTAATTTTTGTCCCTGCCCAAAATATATTACAAGCCACAAAATATTACGAAATTGCATGGACATAGCTAAACGATTTTTGGTTTTCCATGGAAAAGTATCTAGATATGCTTCCACCCATGGAAATCCATGTTCTTTATCCTCTACATAGACTATTGTGCCCACGATACAAGATTTTGGTTTTCTGTGGCAAACTACCCAAATATGCTTCCAGACATGGAAATATAATTTTGCAGTATCTTTGTTGTACATATCACATCTCAAGTACAAGACAAATTGTATCATGGTCACACCAGTCTGTGTAGAGGATAAATAACATGTATTGTCATATGGTAATATTTCATCATACATGGTTTATAAGTGCATCTTGCATATGTTTTATTTTAACAAAAAAACCAGCGGATATTGCAATTTCACATGTACTTCTCGAACTATTTTTCATGCAACTATTTTCTATCATGTCAACACTGAAGCACTAGCAAAATCTCATAGCAGAATAGATATTGACCTCGCCAGACAGGGAAAATAACACAACCGAATGTCCACTCATGGGTACAGGGGTTGAACATCGTAAAGCACCCAAATAATAATAATAATACAAAAAAAAAAACAGCTCCAACTGTTGGCGCAGGACAACAACCCTGCAAAGCCAAAGAAAACAAAAGAAAACAACAAGGACCAAACCAGCAAGAAATCATGAACAGGACCAATTGCAGCCCTAGGGCCCAAAATCGTAAATGTGAGCCAAACAAGCACAACTAGCAACCGACGAACCAACGAACCAACAAACAAGAAACAACCATTGAACCAGTAAACAACATATGTCTCTCCAACAATTACGAAACTGCAGTCAAAGCACAGAAGGAACCAGAAACATATGACGAGCATGCCAATAGAAATAAGAAAACATTCTTACTTGCAAACTGCAAACACTGAACAACAAAGAAGGAATATAAAATGAAACTGTGGCATGGAAACTTACTCTGAAATGATGAAAGGCAGAAGCGCAGGTTGAATTGTGAACCAAACAACAACAACAAGCAACAAATGACGAACCAGTGAAGAAGAAGCACTCACCGAACCAGTAAACAATGTATGTAGCTTCAACGATGATGAAATTGCATTGAAAGGCTAGAAGAAGGATGAAACATACAATGGCTATTCAACTGGCGGTGGACAACAATATTGTCCAAAATCACGACAACATTGTATGGAAAGTTTCGAGGAAAAATGTACCCCAAGAAGCGTATTTAGATAAACATTTAAGGATGTCAGGTTGTCTAAGAGCCTCTCGGTATGCAAACATTTAAGCTTTCATGCCTGTTGGAGGACCTCACATCATGTAAACATTTAAGTTGTTAGGCCTATTCAAGCACCTCAAAAAAATTGTCAATACATTTCAATACAAATACATTCGACAGGGACTAATAATAGTAGCACAAATAAAAAAATAAACAACAATACAAGGTTATAAAGTTTGGAATTATAGATCACTACAAATCTTGGATATCTAAAAATTTCAATATGATTAGTACAAATAAAAAAAGCACCGTATATGATCTAAAGACAATGCTACTAGAAAATGCTAAGACAAACATTCAAACTAATGCTAGCATTAATCCACCTTCAAGCAATGCATAAGAAAATATATGATTCAAAAATAATGTATACGATCAAATACTTTGGATATTCCAACATATATAACATTGGGAATAGCAAAGCTGGCAATAAGACCTCCAATCAGATCGTGACATATATGGTACTTTTTATTATATAAAAATCAATGTTTTTAGTTCCCTGGTTCCAACAATAGATATTATGGAAATATTTGTGATCAAAGGAAAAACTAATACGAATTCAATGAATTATCGATCACTATAGTCCCTCTATGCCTTCGGCGAGGACTAATAAATAGGAGAATTTGATAAATATTCAAATATTTGAAAAAAAATGGATAAAATTAATGTATAATTTAATTGATTGAAATAAAAAAATAATTGTGATATAATTTTTCTTATTCACAATGAAGGTTTATTCTCCAAAATGCAATGGAAACTATTCCTTTCGAATATGCGATTAAAAGATTTATAAGTGAAAATAAGAATATGTAATTAAAAGATTGATTAATTTAGTAAAGTTGAAGCTATAGCTTCTCTCTATAGACATAATAAACATCAAGTTTAGAGGACCAAGTGTGAACATGATCCTCCAATTGATAAAAATGATGCCTCAAGAAGTTTTTTCAATTCAAGATGATCCTTTTTTATATTGGCATTGATGGACAAACATGTTTCCTTGATATTGCATTCAGTTCTCCAAAGGAATTCTAAAAATCTCCTTAACTACTCAAGGCATTGAACACATCTGGAACACCATGGTTTACTACATGTTTATACATAGATTCAGATAGTATCGAGCCTTGACTCACACATTTCATCTTCAATTATTGTTCTTGTGTAAAAACGGTGAATGCAATTAGACCACCTGACATCCTAGTAGAATCGTGTGCAGTGTTATGCACCTTTGACTTCCACTATATATGAATTGTAAGTAGACTACTACAAATCTCTCAACAATTGTTCTTAGGAGCAATTAGAACTAAGCAATGGTTGATACAAATCATTGTTACCACGGGTCTTTCTTTTCCTTTGCCATGTCAGTTACCTAATTTTTTCTTTAAGAGAGATAATGTAGAACATCAAATTAGGATGGGAATTAATTAATAAAATTATTGTGTGTATCAATAAAATAATGGATGGCTTAATCATTTTGGGAGGGGAAGATGATGATGGGAAAAAAATGAACCATTTATGTGAGAATTATATTAAAAAATTGACCTATATGCAAAGGTGGACGGTAGAGTTACACTTACCAACACAATAAAAAATGATCTATTGAAATCCCAACCTAGATTTCATTCACCGTACTTTAAATCCTCTATGGATTTTTAACCCAATTGTGATAGGATGTTGTGAGCATATCAACTTTAAAATACAAAAAATCAACATTGATGACCTCTCGATCTGTACCCATGGCATGAAAAATTCTCGATTTAATTCTATTGTAGTCCTCAAGTAGAAATGTTCTCTAATCTTCGCTCGGGCCCAATCTCCTCTTAACAGAATTATGTTGCATTATGTTGTCGCACCAGTTTATAAGCACTCAGAACTAGGTGGTTACCTCCATAATACCTCCACCGTAACCATGGCTTATATACTTAAACTCCTTATTTTTGGCACGTACTCCATATGTCCTCGGGTTGTATCCACAATCTTCACATTCGGCACTTAACTCTCCCATAAGCCTATCAGAATTTTTTTACCCTTTCTTCTCCATCGTTGATTGTTACTGAAAGGACGATCCACATCGTGCCTCAGGATGCTAGAGTAAGAGTTCAATCACTAGACTCTGTGAATCCGTTCTGAAATGCTGCTCCGATGGAAAATTATCATTGATCTTATGCATGTCCCAATGGATGGTCATGATTCAATGTATGATTCCTTTGTATCAGAGTTCCCTTGTTGGACTCCCTCGAATTCTTCGAAACTTCCACTTTGATTGTTTACCTCCTTCTCTTTGGACTTTGGTAACTTCATACTCCTCCACCATTGATCAATTATAAGATCTAATGGTTACAAATCATCACCCATCGCTTCAGCTACATCAAGACTTCATCAGTCAACCTGCATGTGCCTGCCACGTGTCATATTTGTACTCATCCATGTCACTACCACATGGAAGAATTTCACTCACTTGTGCCATGTCTAGTCCCTATTAGTTGTTGCATGTCACTCTAGTGACCTTGCATGTGTCTCATCCTGAGTCGTTGATCTATTCGACTCCAAATAGATCTAAGTCATTGATCGACATTGCTCTATCAGACCTCCTCCAGCTATACGAATCTGATGGTCCTATTCTAACAACAAATAACACCTCGCCACACGTCATTCCCTCGCGCACTGATCTAGGTCATTCAGATCAAATATCCATCATTCGTCGCTCTATCCTCATCAAGATATTATTCATCGTTGCAACCATTTTGACTCTGAAACTCTAACTCTGAAGGCCAATAAATGCTCGCCACACGTCTTCTCCTTAATCCTTGACCAAGGTCACTCTAAATGTGCTAATCCAAACTTGTTACCATTTCACACTTTGCTCCGAACTCCAGGAAACTTATGGTTGTCGATCTCCTTCTTCTGTGACCCTATCTACGTCATCGATCAGAACTCCTCATTAGAGTTTCTCCCAATCATGTTCTTTAAATTCTTTGAATTTGTTACTCTGGTGGTCTACTTACCATCTTCTTGAATCTCGATCTTATGACTGCTTTCTGTCGTCAATTTAGAAAAGGAATCTTCTAGCTCTAATCTGGATCATTCAAGATTTAAACCATGTGAACAATTCATGTTTGATAAATTCAACATTTGCAATCAATCCTTTTACTCGATCCAATGGTGTTTGTTTCTCGACATCTGTAAAGGGATTTAGAACTCTAGTTCAATCTACACATGGAACAAAATTCAATCTTCTCTCATCCTAACTTCCAATCATTTCAATTAGTTTGTTATTGTGTTTGAGGCATCGATCCCTTTAGTGATTGATGGTTGATTTCAATCAACTTTTCATATATGAGGGTTTATTCTCATGATCCAAAACCTGTACACATATGCATTAAGGAGGAATTTCTTCATTTGACAAACATTAATGCCTGCAACATTTAATCTCACATTAACACAGAGATATTTAATGGATCAACTCCATATATGATCCAAAAATGAAGGTATTACTGATAAATTGCAAGTTAGTTTAATGTAATTTATGCATCGGATCGATAAGAATGTGAAATACATAAACTTATTATCTTGTTTGCAGAATATCAAATGTGACTTTTACTTGATACTTATTGATGAATAAAGAGATCAACCATTAATATACATGTTGCATATTAAGAGAATAGGACAGAAAAACTAAAAGAGAAATAGAGACAAGAGGTTGATAATGGAGTTCACCAATCGTTAGCTACGTCTCCGGGCCTGCTTCCAAGTGGAGGACCTCTTTATTTCTCTTTAAAATGTTCAAAATTCTCTTACAATTTCTCTTTGTTGTTACATAACATGCTTCAGATCTGCTATGAAATACCTCCTTGCTCGGATTCAAGCATGCTCCATCAAATTCCTCTCAAAAACATGGCAAAAATGCCCCTCAAAACATGAGAAAAGGCCAAAATTTACAAACTGCCCCTTCAAAACCCTGCATCAAAAAGTTCTCCTCTAATCTTCAAAAATCCTAGTTTTTATAGTTTTCATGCTCATATGAGGAAGCCCAACTTCCCCCAAGAATCTAGCCTCTTTTTAGGATTAAATCCCCCTTCAAATGGCCTCAAAATCCTCAAAAAACCAATTTTTGAGCATAATATCAGTCAAAATCCTCAAAAAACCAATTTTTGAGCATAATATCAGTCAAAATCCCCAAAAACTATACAAAAAACCCACTTTTCCAAAAATTACACAGTGTAGCCCCTTTGGGCTAGGCATGCGCCCTTAGGAAATGGCCATATGATTCTCATATGGCCAAGCACCAGCCCTTTGGGCTGCGTGCTGGCCTTAGATAAGCGCTAGCTCCTGGTTTCGGGGCACAATCCTTGCAACCAACTCCTAGCCACTCCATGTGCATAGGGATAAGGCACCCAACAATGTATTGTGGTCATGGTAACAAATAGAACCGTGGGCTGGGGCTTAGCCCTAGCCCCAACCCCCTTCCGCCTCCCCATACAACATATTACAATTTAAATGCAATATTGTGGGTTATGTGTAATAAGCAACATGGTGGGCACATTGGTGATAGGGCTCTCCCCAAAGCTCTTGGTTTGGTAGTTGGTCGCGGGTTCAAAACCCATGGACCCCCAAACTAATTTTTGGATCTTTCCATATGAATTGTTGACTGGGTGGCACGTGGCACCACCACATTTGCCCAAATATTGACAAGTACGTCACACTGCCATTGGTCCAAGTCTGCACCATCTGCCCAGTAACATGTCACCACTTGTCTCTGCCACATTAGCATCATGAGGTGTCTTTTGGTGATGTCATGTTGTCGTCATGTTGACGTCAACATTGACTTTTTGCCATTCCTTTGACTTTTTTAGTTGTTTGAGAAAACGGTCAGAGTGCGATAACTCTCACCTACAGTGCCCATTTGAGAAATTAAATATACTGCCAGAATCAACATGACGAGTCGGTCGCAATGAAATTGGTTTCATTCAATTATGAGAAATTTCATTTTTGAGCATTTTTTGAGCCTAGGGAGCCTCCTGGATCATTCCTCCCCACTTTGGAAGCTTTTGGACCACCAAAAATCTGCTTTTAATCAGGTAAGAAGTGAGTGTACTGCCTCCCCACTTGTCCAGTATCGTCCATCATTTCTACTTGGACAATAATCATCTAACCAATCACAACAGACATGAAAACTGAGATAGCATTGTTTATCAAAGTAATCATCCCATCAATTGCACAATCATCTACATTCTTTGTCGCATTTTGCAGCCATACACCACTGAATAGCAGCAAACTAAACAACAATACTGAGTATGTGAATGAAAACGAAACAACATGCTTCCCCTTTTGAACAGGAACAATAATCAAATTATGCAGTTGAACCTCATGTTGTACCTCCGGTGACACTTCATGACTGTTAGAAACATATGGAATCATCTCATGTTTAGCATCACTAACTTCCTATTTTGTTATAGACATAAGTGTTAAACTTTTGCTTGCATTTACCATTCTTTTTAATTGGCCTGTAGTTGCAAAAGATCTGTCAGTTTTCATGCGATGAGCACGAACAATGTACTCTTTCCCATCTTTCTTGAATCAATATTTATTCTCCTCCCTCTAGAATATAGATTTCCTATCATAAAGATATGGGCTTCCCAGTACAATTCCACATATGTTCAGTGGAACTATATCAAGCTCTACTTCATCAAAATAATTAGAAGTGATTGCAAACTTGA
Source organism: Picea engelmannii (assembly GCA_009831015.1). NCBI lineage: Eukaryota > Viridiplantae > Streptophyta > Pinopsida > Pinales > Pinaceae > Picea > Picea engelmannii. The sequence goes on from ML784307.1 coordinate 554,606, forward strand.
TTTTACATTGCTTGTTTACATGCAAATTATTATCACCACATATCCATCCCAATGGATATGGTTTAGGATGTGACTTAGTTTCAAGTCCCAAGTTATTTACAACATCTTCACTAATTAGATTGGCTTGTGATCCACTGTCTACAAGAGTATCAACTTTAACATTATGTGTTATAACCCTTATGTGGAAAAGTTCACTCCTTTTACACTCATCATTTACAACAACTGGATTAGAAGAGCTATTACTTGCAACAGAATTTATACCTTGGATCCCCATAGCTACAACCTGTGTCTCATCACCGGAATCTGATCCAAGATCCACTTGAATTGTCAAAGCTGTGGTATTCTTCCTTCTATGGTTGGCACACTTCTTTGGCTTCAAGTTAGGATGTAAGACCCAACAACGATCTTCATCATGGCCTACTTTCTTGCAATGCTTGCAAGTAGGCTTCTCATTTCTTGTTGTGGTTGTCTTCTTCTCTTTCCTTTTCCTTGCATCCTTTCTTTGCCAAGTATCTGTAGAAACACTATCACCAACATTCCCTTTACTGGATTCAATGTGAATGGCTTGTACACATACTTCATCAAAGTTAGAAGGATTTAGCATAAGAATAGTGTGCTTAATATAAGAATGTAAACCACCGATATATTTTAGGAGTGTCTCTTGTGTATATAATGGAATACCCAAATTTAAAGATTTCTTACGAAATGTTTGAGTATATTTTTGTACACTTTGACCTTTTGATTACCTTAAACATTGCCAATTCATCATTTCTTGTTGCATGTAAGCTAAAGGGTAAAACTGTTGTTTTAATGCAATAACAAAATCATTCCAGGAAGAGATTGTTTTACCACTTTTATTAAGATCATCTCTAGTTCTTATTTCCCACCATATGAGAGCTATGCCTCCCATTTTGAGACTTGCTAGTTGGATCTTAGTTTCTTCATCAACAATCTTTTGTATCTTGCAATAGACTTCTAATTGTCTCACCCAATTATCTAGCTTTTCTGCATCTAATTCACCATCATAAGTGGGTATTTGAAACTTTACATCTAATTTTAATAAAGGCATATCAGAAGAATGATGAGTTTTCTTAGGTTGCTTATCCTTGGAGGGATGTACACTTGCTTCACTTGTAGATGACGAGGATGAAGGAGAAGAAGGTTTCGAAGGTCCACCACCTCCAACTCCTCCTTCTGCTCTTACTGAAGATTCACCTTCTTACCTTCTTCAACTTTTGGATTTCTGCGCAGCCCTCTTTCTGTTAATATTATGGTATCTTCGGGAGGTATGAACCTCTATGATGACCTATGATGAGACTAGAATCATCCGGAAGGAAGCAAAGAATTGAAGGAAACCCTAGACAAGTTGTCGGCTAAACAAATATATTTATATTGAATTTATTGATGCCCAGAAGAAGAAGTCGGCCCAATTAGACTGGCCAGGTCGGCCCCAGTTAGACTGGCCAGTCCACTATCAATACAGGGTGCCAGTTTCGTTATTTGTCATCTCAGCAGTTGCAGTGAGAGCAATATTTGCACAGGCAGTTGCAGGCAGCAGTAGTTTGGTGCGCAAGTTTCTGGGAAAGCTGGGAAAGTGGTGCGCTAGCTTCTGGGTGGGATCATCTATTCAGTTTTGTTTCTATTCTTTTGCTTGGTGCATTTATCCTCTCTTAGCTATTGATTGCAGCCAGAATTCTCTTCTCGGTCAAGGTCAAGGTGCTCGGAGGGTCGCTTAAGGCCTATGGTTGGGTGACGAGGGTATCATCAATGGTTAAACGAGCACAATCCTCTATATTCTAACAGGTTATGGGCCCACACCCCCTTCAGTCAGCCTAAAACGCTGGAAGGAAACATAACCGCTAGGTATTGAGCTCATTGAGGAACTGCCGCTAGGGTTACTAGCAGGAGCAGCTTCCAAAGAACTACAGCTAGGGTTACTAGCAATAGTAGTTGCAGAAACCCTAGTTCTCAGATCCAGCACCTTCTGATGGAGCATCTTGCTCAAGGAGAAGATATCCAGATGTGCCCTAACTCGGCGCACCTATTGACTTTCTCATAAGAGAGAAAAGACGCAATTGAAGTTTTGGATCAAGGCATGATCAGTTATCAGTCAATCGAAGACATGTACGAAACAATCATTCTCTTACATTACTCAGCACTTACCGGGACAATTGAAGATGATATGTGGATAATCGACAGTGGAGCTTCTAGGCACATGACGGGAGATCAAGCTAGACTCTCAGATCTAAATGAGAGAAAGACATCATACAAAGTGGAGCTTGGAGATAAAAGCACCTACCCCATCGAAGGATTTGGGCAAGCCTCCATCAAACTGGAATCAGGTAATCATGTTCACTTAAGAAATGTTCTATATGTACCTTGTTTAGAAAATAATCTTGTATCAATATCTTGTTTAGAAGACAAAGGAAACATAATAGCCTTCATAGATGAAAAGGTGTTATCATGGCATAAAGATTCCAGCATAGAAGATGCTAGGGTTATTGGAAGACGTGAAGGGAATCTATATAGACTACTAGAATGAAATGAAGAAGCCCTAGTACATGATGAAGTCAACCCTAATGAGCTTTGGCATAGAAGGTACACTCATATCAATTATCAAGAATTACCTTTCCTCATAAAGATGATTGAAGGGATACTAGAATTGAAGTCTACACACGAAGGAATTTTCAAGGGATGTGCCCTTGGGAAGAATATCAAGAAACCTTTCTCAAGCAGCAACAACAGATCTAAGGAAACCCTAGATCTAATACACTCAGATGTTTGTGGTCCAATGCCAGTCAAATCTTTAGGAGGAGCTCTCTACTACTTAACATTCATAGATGACTATTCAAGGAAGACGTGGATGTACCTACTGAAGCCAAAAGATGAAGTATTCAGCAAGTTCCAAGAATTCAAGGCAGAAATAGAGAACCTTACGAACAAGAAGATCAAGACATTAAGAACAGATAATGGAGGAGAATACACCTCGAAAGAGTTCGTTGCATTCTGCAAATCAGCAGGGCTTAGGAGGGAGCTAACTGTTCCTGATAATCCTCAACAAAATGGTGTAGCAGAAAGAAAGAACAGATCTATCGAAGAAACAGTAAAATCCCTATTGAATGATCAAGATTTATCCATGTTTCTATGGGGAGAAGTAGCAATGACAGCCATATATGTGCAAAACAGAAGTCCTCATCGCATATTGAAGGACATGACACCAGAAGAAGCATTCTCAGGTAAGAAACCTAATGTAGAAAACTTAAGAATATTTGGATGTCAAATTTATTCTCATATTCCCAAAGATAAAATAAATAAACTAGAACCCTCAGAAAAGAAGGGGATATTTGTGGGATATAGTGATATAGGTATACTTCCATCAGAACTATCATATCTCTTGTTGCTTCCATGGGATGGAATCTACACTAGATGGATGTAAAGACAACCTTTCTCAATGGAGCTATCAAAGAAGAAGTATATATTGAACAACCTCAAGGATTCGAGGTACACTCCAAAGACACTCATGTTTGTAGACTGAAGAAAGCTCTATATGGACTCAAGCAAGCTCCAAGGGCTTGGTATACTAGGATGGATAGTTATCTAACCAGACTTGGCTTTTCCAAGAGTCATGCAGATACAAACCTTTACTACAAAGTCGTGGACAATGCACCTGTAATTCTACTATTATATGTTGATGATCTATTCATAACAGGTGAAGAATCTCTAATCATTCAGTGCAAGAAGGATTTAGCCTTTAAATTTGATATGAAAGATCTAGGTCTCATGCACTATTACTTGGGACTAGAAGTATGGCAGAAGCGTGGTGAAGTATTCCTTGGACAAGGAAAATATGCAATAAAGATTCTTCAGAAGTTTGGAATGATGGACTGTAAGCCCATGGACACTCCTATGAATGTGGATATAAGGAAAATGAAATTCCTAGATTCTGATCCAGTAGATCCATCTCTATATCGGCAACTAATTGGATCATTGATTTACTTGGTAAATACTCGACCAGATATTTGCTTTGCTGTAAATACATTAAGTCAGTTCTAGGTGGAACTGAGACAAGAGCATTGGATAGCTGAAAAGCATGTCTTAAGATATATTCGTGGGAAAATAAACTATGGCTTAAAATATACTACATCCAGTGATATCCAACTTCATGGATTCACAGACTCTGATTGGGCAGGAAGTGCAGAAGACATAAAGAGTACTTCAGGTATGTGTTTCAGCTTGGGCTCCACTATGATATCTTGGAGCAACAGGAAGCAGAAGTCTGTCGCACTTAGTACAACAAAAACAGAGTATATGGCATCTTGTGAAGCATGCACAGAAGAAGTATGGCTAAGGAAGTTAATATCCGATTTATTTGATCAGACTCCAAAATCGACCACAATATATTGTGATAATCAGAGTTGTATAAGATTATCCAAACATCCAGTGTTTCATGAAAGGTTGAAGCACATTGAGATCAAATACTACTTTATCTGAGATAAAGTCCAGGAAGGAGAGGTAAAGCTCGAGTATATCCCCACTGATGAGAAGACAACAGATATCCTAACAAAGCCTCTTTCCAGAATCAATTTTGCATATTTCCGAGAGAAGATGGGGATTGTGGAAATAACTCCCTTAGCTGAAAGGGAAGACTCTCCAGGATAGAGAAAGGTACACAATTTTTTTTATTTCTGTGATTAAAATAACTCTCCAGTTAGGAGGGAGAAATGAAATGTTATTTATTTTTTTACGAGCCCAGATTGGACATATGCTTTCCTGTTCGGAAAGTGGATTGATATTTCTGACGGACAGTGGCTTCCCATTGTAGTTAACATGGGAGGCAGACTAATTGCTGATGTATCATAGACAGCGACTTCCCATTTATGGGGAGTGGTCTAGGACAGTCATTCTTCTTGGCAGTCACTCTGAGTAGTGGTCAAGTAGAATGGTCCGCCTCGTCGGGCAATCATTCTTTTGAATTTCATAGTTGTGAGCAGTTTCGAAGGATCGTCCATTTGGAGGTTGATGCAGGACAAACATTCCTCGAGGGCAGACTCATTCTTTCCAGGTTACACTTGTTTAGTGTCGGAGGAATGTCCCAAGGTGGGGAATGGTCCGGATAGTTACTCCTCGAGGGCAGACTCATTCTCTCCAGGCTACACCTTGTTTGGTGTCAGAGGAATGGCCTAGGGTGGGGAGTAGTCTAGGCTTAGCAATGAGGGACAATTATTCCTCGAGGGAAGACTCATTCGCTCCAGGTTACACCTTGTTTGGTGTCGAAGGAATGGCCCAGGGTGGGGAATAGTCCAGGATAGTCATTCCTTAGGGCAGACTCATTCCCTCCAGGTTACACTTTGTTTAGTGTCAAAGGAAAGGCCTAGGGTAAGGAATGGTCCAATAATTTCTTGAGGGCAGACTCATTCTCTCCAGGTTACACTTTGCTTAGTGTCGAAAGAATGGCCCAGGGTGGGAAATGGTCTAGGTTCAGAAATCAGAAACAATCCTTCTTCCTTGGTTGAGAAGAATGGGGCAGATAGCCCAGTGTTGATATTCTATATTGAGGGCAGAAATTCTTTCAGACCTCACATATGTGAGTGAAATATTGGCCCAGATGATTATTGTTGATACTCTATACTGAGGGCAGACATTCTTTCAGATCTCACAGACGTGAGTGAAAGATTGGCCCAAATGATACAGTTTTTATCATAACATTGTTTATATGCAGTTTGCTATTTGTTATGAAGGACATTTTGTGATTGTGTTTCACAAAGTCTGAGTAGTTGTGTACTACTGGAATAGACACAGGTGTGTTCTATAAACTGATATTGTACCAGTTGTCATAGGAGATTATCCAGTCGGATAATAATGACAGGTTCTCGTGGTGCTACCAGTTGAATGGTCTGTTGTGCTCAAGACCATACCTCCCTAGCTAGGAGGGAGTGTTAATATTATGGTAGCTTCGGGAGGTATGAACCTCTATGATGATCTATGACAAGACTAGAATCCTACGGAAGGAAGCAAAGAATTGAAGGAAACCCTAGACAAGTTGTCGACTGAACAAATATATTTATATTGAATTTATTGATGCCCAAAAGAAGAAGTTGGCCCAGTTAGACTGGCTAGTCCACCATAAATACAGGGCACCAGTTTCATTATTTTTCATCTCAGCAGTTGCAGTGAGAGCAATATCTGCGCAAGCAGTTGCAGGCAGCAACAATTTGGTGCACAAGTTTCTGGGAAAGCTGGGAAACTGGTGCGCTAGCTTCTGGGTGGGATCATCTATTCAGTTTTGTTTCTATTCTTTTGCTTGGTGCATTTAGCCTCTCTTGGCTATTGATTGTAGCCAGAATTCTCTTCTCGGTCAAGGTCAAGGTGCTCGGAGGGTGGCTTAAGGCCTGTGGTTGGGTGACGAGGGTATCGTCAATGGTTAAACAAGCACAATCCTCTATATTCTAACACTTTCATGGTAAATTTATTCTTCCATGGCTTTCATCAACTAAAATGACTCAAAGAAATCATCCTCATATGAAAAAGGACCTAGTTTTCTTGGTGAAGACATATCTTGTTTATGTGGTCTCCTTTGAATCTCTATATCAAGAGCCTCATGTTGGCCTTCTCCTCGCTTGAGTTTTTCTCTGGTGAGCATCCAATGCTTGCAATTCCTATCAAACCTTCAAAACCAAATGCTTTGATACCATAAATTTGATCCAAAAATGAAGGTATTATTGATAAATTACAAGTTAGTTTAATGTACTTTATGCATCAGATCGATAAGAATGTGAAATACATAAATTTATTATCTTGTTTATGGAATATCAAATGTGACTTTTACTTGATACTTATTGATGAATAAAGAGTTCAACCATTAATATCCATGCTGCATATTAATACAATAGGGCAACAAAACAGAAAGAGAAATAGAGACAAGAGGTTGATAATGGAGTTCACCAATCGTTGGCTATGTCTCTGGGCCCGCTTCCAAGTGGAGGACCTCTTTATTGCTCTTTAAAATGCTCAAAATTCTCTTACAATTGTTATTTATTGTTACATAACATGCTTCAGATCTGTTGTGCAATACTGCCTTGCTCAGATTCAAGCATACTCCATCAAATTCCTCTCAAAAACATGGCAAAAATGCCCCTCAAAACATGAGAAAAGGCCAAAATTTACAAATTGCCCCTTCAAAACCCTGCATCAAAAAGTTCTCCTCCAAGCTTAAAAAACCCTAGTTTTTATAGTTTTCATGCTCGGATGAGGAAGCCTAACTTCCCCCAAGAATCTGGCCTCTTTTTGGGATCAAATCCCCCTTCAAATGGCCTCAAAATCCTCAAAAAACCAATTTATGGGCATAATATCAGTCAAAATCCCCAAAAACTATACAAAAACCCCACTTTTCCAAAAATTACACAGTGTAGCCCCTTCAAGCTAGGCACACGCCCTTAGGAAATGGTCATATGAATCTCATATGGCCAAGCGCCAACCCTTTGTGCTGCGCGCTGGCCTTAGATAAGCGTTAGCTCCTAGTTTTGGAGCGCAATCCATGTAACCAACTTCTAAACACTCCATGTGCATAGGATAAGGTGCCCAACAATGTATTGTGGTCATGGTAACAAACAGAACCGTGGGTTGGGGCTTAGCCCCAACCCCCTTCTGCCCCCCCATACAACATATTACGATTTAAATACAATATCGTGGGTTGTGTGTAATAAGCAACATGGTGGGCGCATTGGTGATAGGGATCTCCCCAAAGCACTTGGTTTGGTAGTTGGTCGTGGGTTCAAAATCCATGGACCCCTAAACTAAATTTTGGATCTTTCCATATGAATTGTTGACTGGGTGCCACGTGGCACCACCACATTTGCTCAAATATTGACAAGTGTCACACTGCCATTGGTCCAAGTCTGCACCATCTTCCCAGTCGCATGTCATCAATTGTCTCTGCCACATCAGCATTATGAGGTGTTGTTTGGTGATGTCATGATGTCGTCATGCTAACATCAGCATTGACTTTTTGCCAGTCCTTTGACTTTTATAATTGTTTGAGAAAACGGTCAGAGTGCGATAACTCTCGCCTACGACGTCCGTTTGAAAAAGTAAATATACTTCTGGAATCATCCCAATGATCTAGTCGCAATGAAATTGGTTTCATTCAATCCTGAGAACTTTCATTTTTGATCATTTTTTGAGCCTAGGGAGCCTCCTGGATCAATATAACACTCGAAAAGAGTAATTTTCATTTATAAATCATACAAGACTATACACAGTTTTACATAAGTCCCTTTCTCTCTAATGGCCTTTCACACTCTCACTCTCTTTGGCTTGATCCTCTACTCAATTGGCCACCTCTCATGCTCGAAAGATTACATTTTTAATACAAGGTTCTTGAACCTAAATTTGTTTAGGCCATAACAATCATTCACCAAATTGATCTCTAGGATCTCTTAAAATCCACAAAATCCTCATGCAATCTATAATTAACCTAAGATCTCTCTAAATCCTCATAGCTCTCAACCATCTCTCACAACTACCGAGATCTGCTTTAACAAGGCAGATTCGATTACATATTAAATAAATCTTAACTCAACAACCCTCTCCTATTGTTATAGAATATTTCCCGTGCAAAAATGGGAAATCTCCCTTAGATATCTAGACCCCTATTAACCAAGACATAAAAACAAACAAATGGACATTAACATTCCTTTAAATCTATTCTTAATTTCTATGGATGGAGAAGATAAAAGAAAGAAGTGTGACTTACTCCTTCTCCGACGGTTGTCCTTGCTATTCTTCAGTCTTTGTTCTTGTTGTCCAAGCTACGATCTAGTTGAAGAGAGTATGCAAGGAACATAAAATTATCTTCTACGTCTACAATATATCATTATAAAGAAACATATCTATCTATATAAACATACATGTGCAAACAACAATATGAAGGAAATATGCCAAGTTATATTAATGAAAACATGGGAACTTGCAACCTTGTTGCGTTAGCATTCCTCCAAGCTTCCAATCCAGTGCTTGAATGCACTCTAAAGTTGTTTCTCTTAAGATCATAAGTATCTTATACACACTTTCTCCTCCCCCACTTTCACCTTGGAATGCACTCATTATATAGTATTTGGAGTCTTAACCACCATGGAGGAAATCACTCACTAGATCCACTAAATTGGGATCTCCAAGAATTTTAGGGAGAAAATATCTCAAGGATTTTAAGGAGGAAACATCTCTCAAGATCCATCAAATTAGGATATTGGTTTGAGAAAATCTCTCAACCATCCATGAGATTCTCAACTTCTCCTTCATATTAGGAAACTAAAAGTGAGGTGGATTCTCACACTAAATTAATTTCCTCTTTTTCAATAAAAATGAATAATACATGTGCACATAGTATTTTGACCTTGATATGATAAATCTCTCCTCCACATTGACTAGGGATTGTGACAATTGTTCTTTCATGGTGTCAGGGTTGTGACACTCAATAAAGTGTGTGTGACACTTAGTAAGGTGCATACGACACTTGATAAAGTGCATGCGACACTTAGTAAGTTGCACACGACACTTTACAACACTTAAGGTGTGTAATAGATGTGACACCAAAGCGTGACATTTTGGTGTGTAACAGATGCCCCCTAAAGTGTGAGGTCGGAAGAGAAGTTGATGGCCGAAACACTTTACAGAAATATGTGCATCAAGGAACTGGAATAGGAAAGTCGGGTGGAAGCTGCAAGAAAACATCAAACAATTGACATATCTCATCCTCGAGGTGGGCATACCCATACTCGGATAAACTAACTCAAAGCATGGTCATCGACTAATACACTATAGATCCATTGAAGTACTGACTAAGGATATGGCCACCAAATATACAATGTGGATCCATACCTCCATGACATGATTAAGTCATAGCCATGAAATAATACATAGTGGAGCTACGATATAACAAAACAACATAGCCACGAACCAATAGAAAGTGGATCTATGTGACAACATATACATCAGTGATATTGTTAATATGGTGGTTATACTGGAATATTCTACATATTCAAATGATGTCCATTGTAGCCTGGGTAAAGCACATAACAAAGTGAACACCCAACCTAAGGTCTTCATCCCAATCCCGAAATAGTACGAATCTAGCCATGTGAATCGATGACTTGATGTTGAACATGGTAGAAACCACTTGATCACCAATCATTAATGTATATTGTTAAAAAGTGTGGGAGATATCACCAATGATAACAATGACTCCCAAGGCACCGGGTAGTACATTCCAAGGAATGTGAATAAATGAGATGAAATCGAACATCCGTGGAATCATTCAATCAAAGGTCAATGAGGTAAACCTACCGTCAAAGGTGAGGAAAATTGCCATTGAGGCATGTCTGCTCCAAGGTACTATCTGGTTTCTAAGTCTAATTCCCGGATAGTAGGTATCGACCAACGTACCAACCTATAGACATCATGTTCGGAAGAGGCCCATTATGGGTATTACATTGAGCATAGTTTATTCTTGTTTTCAAGCTCATTAAAAAATGAAACTGACTTCGATTAAAGTTCTTGTTTCTGTGTCAATCTCGTTTGAGAAATGTAACAGACGATTTCAGGAACAATTTCATTCTCTATTTCAAGCTTGTTAAAAAATGAAGCAAACTACGAGCATACTTCATCATTCCTCGAGCTCGTTAAACCACAAAGAGTCATCTTTTGAGTGGTAGTTTACCCCTTTTTCGACTTTAATTCAGGCATAGGGAACTCACTCCCTTAGTAAATCAAAATACCCCCTAGATCTAATCAAATGTGTTTGATTTTGAAAACAGGATGCTCCTGCATCAAACATACATACAAACATGTAAAGTAAAACACAAGAATACTTACATGTGTTAGATGAATCTACTTTTTTTATAAAATTCACATAGTAAGGGTCCAATAAGCAATCTATGACCTTCCTCACACATCCCTTAACAAACACACAAACATTTCAATAATAATTAGAATAATCTAATTATTTATTAAAAATATAACCTTTATATACCAACACAAACTAAAGATAATGTTTGAAACATTGCTAAATATAAGGATGCAATTTTGCATCCCATACATCAATATTAGAGGCATTTAAAATGTTGCAATTTGTGTTAAATATTTCTTTACAAAGCAATACAAAGTTAGACACAAAACTTTACCTTTTTCATTTATATGACAATTAACATCATATATTACCTCTATATATATATACAAAGTTAGACACTAAACTTTACCTTTTTCATTTATATGACAATTAACATCATATATTATCTATATAGTATTTTTTTTGACAATGCAAAATGAAATGCAAATTTTATATCAAGACTTGAGTTATAGTAAAATCTCTTTAACATTCAATCTAAGATTAACTAATTTCATATCTATAGACTTGTAACATGTAACACATGCTTCTTTGAATTAACTTGTAAATCCAAAACATACTTATGTGTAGCTCTAGCCATAGTAAATTTTTATATGGGTGATGTAACTTCTTATTTAGAAGTGTTCCTGTATTCTCGAAGGATTTCATCTTTTTAATTTTACTTTTAATATAATATAATATTTGTGTATATTTTATTTTAATATTAAATATGAAAATGATTAAAAAGAAATAAAATATTCAACGTATGAATAGCTTTTTTTTAATTTTAAATTTTATAGTGGACAAAATTATTGCATTAGAAAATAGCTAAATGCTTTACAAGGGAATATGGAAAAGAGATTGTATGTTTAAAAAAACAAAAAATATCTCAATATCCCCACTCCTTTGCTCTGACATCAGATATTATATATCCGAAAAGCCAAGAGGCCGGGGAACTTTTCGAAAGGAAGGGAATCGTCGCATTATTGGACTGAGAATTGGACTCTACCTCTAAATCACTGGTCACATTTTATCCCTTGATTATGAAACAAGATTCCAGTTTCACACAGAATCCGTGATGCCATGGTGTCTGCCTTTGAATTAGATATGGATGATTACAGTACTGATTAGTTGGGAAGATGTTGATTCTTCCTTTTTGATGTGGCATTGTGTGTTTTTTAGTCATTCAACAATAAATTTCCGTCTGGGATACAATATCTCAATGAGCAGAATACACGCTAGCATCCATCAGGATGACCAGGATTTTATAGGTGGCGGTGAGATATTTTTCTTGTCATTATCTTGTCATATGTCCTGTCAGGAAGCAATAAGTTGAAGTTATTAGATTCTAAGTCTAATTCTTTGTAACAGCTCCGTGCCAATAGAATTCTCAAATCTAATTCCCTATAATTCTGCACACTGTAGATTAGTTGAATTCTCAAATCTAGTTCTCTATAATTCTGCATACTGTAGATTAGTTGAATAGAGATATTTGAAGTTATGAGAATCTAAATCTAACTCAGAACAACTGGGTGCCAATAGAATTCTCAAATCTACTTCCCTACAGGTCTACATATTGTAGGCCCATGTCCATTAACAAGAAGCACGGATTTGAAGTTATGAGAATCTAAATCTAATTCCTTATAACAAATTGGTGCCAATAGAATTCTCAAATCTGCTTCCTTACATTTCTGCATATTGTAGGTTACTTTTTCTTGTCATTAACTTGTCGTATGTCATGACAATCAACAAAAAACAATGATTTGAAATTATGACCATCTAAATCTAATTCCTTATATCAAATTGCTGCCGATAGAATTCTCAGATCTAATTCCATACAATTCTGCATATTTAGGATACTTGATTAATATGAAATTTAATTTTCATATGTCATATTAATTAACAAATTTAATCAATAAAGGGTAAGTTGGAATTTAATTTTCATTTATCATAAGAAACAATAAGTTAACAGAACCTAAACAATTCATTATAATGACTTGGTTCCCATAGAATTCTCAAATCCAATTCCTTATAATTTTACAGGTTTTTTTCGGTTTTTTACTTGTTATTTTTTGAAAGACATGAAGGTGTTTCATAACTCCAGGTTAAGCAGCTTTCTTTGGAATTAAACCTTATTTAATAGTAAAAAACTTAGAACCTTCTCCTGTTGAATCCAATCCCTTTGAACATGGTATATTAGTTTTTTATTAACCTATTGTAAATTGGTTATTAAATAATGCAGGATTTAGTTTAGTTATTGAATAATGTAGGATTTAGTTTTCATTAAATTATTGGTTCATTTCATGTGAATACAACTTTCCTTGGATGTATCAATTCGTCAAAAAAACAACTGGATGCCATTAGAATTCTCTGTATTTAATACAGTACTAAATCAGATTTGTCATTAGAGTTCTCTGTATTTAATACAGTACTAAATCAGATTTGTCATTAGAGTTCTCTGTATTTAATACAGTACTAAATCAGATTTGGTCTCCTTAATGCATCTGAATTCTATTGCGTGTACATATATATAATAGATTAATGTGAAATTTCGTCTGCTTCTGAACAGGGCGGGCCTTTAACCAATAATATACATCGTCGTCATGAACTAGTTTCAAAAGATTTGTAGGCTCCAGGCTGTGATATATATCTGATACTTAAAGCAGAGATGGACGTGATATTTACTCAGACGTCTCTGGATTCCAGTGTTTTTATTAATATTTTAATTGGGTACCATCCTATAAATCAAGGTTCATTCATGGCATTTCATCGGGATGCCCTCCTTGAAACAACGTTGGGTTCTCAGTATACCTGGCCTCATTGCTCTGTCAGAGTTGTTAGGTTTTTCTGGTTCAATAAGTTCATTTTTATTTTTTGAAGATCAGTTGTGAAGCTGAGTGTGATAACTGCAATGACGATCAGAATAGATTTAGAGGATGGAAAATTGAGCGAGCAAGGAGATATCAGCAAGCCACTGATTCCATCTAAGGAGAAGACTGAAAACAGAAAGAATCTCGCTGAGAGAAACAATGGAGGGTCGATTGCAACTGTCCTGTTGAGCACATTTGTTGTTGTGATGGGCTCCCTTGAGTTTGGATATTGTGTAAGTACATTCCTATTAGTACATGAACATGGTGTAATCTCATTCAGATATTAGAATAGCACAAACCCATCTAAACCTAGGTGCCATATGTACCTCCAAGGTGCCAAGTTCAAGGTTGGGTGTCTCCAATTTTGATATTTCACACCGAGGTCTGATATGTCTCGCGGTGACCAAACTACGATTGTAGCTCTTCAACCTCAATCTTTGCAAAGCTGTTCATCACAACAGCTTACATGGGTTTGTGCTACTGATCATAATCAATGCACCCAATCCACAGTTTAAATTCTATACACAAATACACACTTACGCACTGTTGATGGATCCCAACTCCACTCACGCTAAAGAGCACCGACGTGGGGAGTTAGATAGGAATATCTAAAGTAGAAGTTGATGTTGCAGAAGCCTAATGGCGAGAAATTAAGAAATAAAGTTGATGGTTTGAGGTAAGCGTAGAGCTCGATAGTATGAATTTAGTGTTGGGAGTTCATTGCTGAAAATAATGTATCTGCATGTATATAGAGGGGGGCATTTATAATGAGTTCAAAGGAGCAAATGCATCACCCATTAACAGATACAGAGGTCACAGAGTTGCAGAGACGACACCCATGACATTGGAAATTGATTTCTTAACTCCTATTAAGCAATTTTGGGTGCATGTGTATGCCAAGGATGATATAGGCTTACATTGTAATGGTACTTGGTGCATTGCAGGTGGGCTTCTCTTCTCCCACTCAGTCTGCAATGATAGAAGAACTTGGCTTAACCCTGTCTCAGGTTCCTTTCAGTAACTCAAATCCTTTCATTTTCTTCTCTTTTCCATTTTTAAGAAATGCTGTAAACTATATTGAATATGGTACTGTATCTTGAATTGTTGGCTAAACTAGGTATAACCAATAAAATTTGTAGTTTACCTTAATCCCTACTGCCTATTGAACCATTATCCCACATCTTCTCAGATCTAATGATGCTGCTACTACTTCAATGCATTTGGGTATAAAATAATCTTTTAACTTTTTTATGCAGTATTCTACCTTTGGTTCGCTACTGACTATAGGTGCCATGGTTGGTGCCATTGTGAGCGGCCGCATTGCAGACTACATGGGTCGGAAAGGGGTAAGTTATTTGGTTACTGTTATAAGTCCTAAACATCATGAAGATCAGACATTGAGAGATACCTTTCAGGATTGTTCTGGTTCGAAGTGATGTGATCTGGAGTGGAGTCCCATTAATACTCTATAGTTGTGGATGACTTCTGAGTGCAGGCATTGAGGGTGTGTTCAGTCTCATATATCACTGGCTGGCTCATTATATTCTTTTCAAAGGTTTGTTAGGATCCTCATTTAGCTTAATGGTTGTTTCATTCAGTATTCTTTATGAATAATGATAGCAAACAGTTCTTAACTTTGTTCCTTGTAGAGTAAGGGTGTGCCTTCAAAGGGCAGGATACAGGGACAATATTGAAAATAGGACTATTATCTTCCCTTTGGAAATACAATTTCTAAAAAAGAATACAATGCATTTATATTTACTCTTGTGCAGGATGCATTCCCATTAGACATTGGAAGACTGTTTGTAGGATATGGAGTTGGCCTTACATCCTTTACTGTATGTCCTTGAACTTGATTAGATGTGCTATATTCTCAAAGTATGGATAAGTTCACAGTATTACCTTTTTCAGACAGATAAATCATAACTCATCCATTCTTTTACTCTTTGGACAGGTTCCAGTCTATATAGCTGAGATAACTCCCAAGAACTTGAGGGGAGGACTGACAACAATGAATCAGGTCTGAACATTTCATTCACTTTATCTTGTTTAGCTTGTAAAGAGGTCGAAAAGCTGTCAAAATGGATGCCATTTTGCTAATTAGAATTCGGAAGTAAAATACAACAGTTAATCATGGAAAAAGGAAGACTGCTAAATCATAATCTCTAAAATTGAGCATCATTGTCTTCTCGCTTTTATGGCAGTTATCCATAACCACTGGTACTTTAGTAGTATATTTGCTTGGGATGCTGGTTGAATGGCGCCTTCTTGCCATCATGGGTATATATCCTTGACCATCTTCTTCCTATGAAACAGAGCAATATAGTATGGCAATGAATGGTCTCTGAGATCTAGGTTATACCTTGATAGATCTATGATGCACATAGCCCGAAGAAAAGATCCTAGAGACTCTAAAAAATGGTCCTTACAATTTGGAAGAAACAAGACTGGTGTACTTATATTTGATTTGTATTGGCAGGAATTATCCCGTGTGTTCTTGTGGTATTGGGCCTTTTCTTTATTCCAGAGTCCCCTAGGTGGTTGGTGAGTACTTTCATTTCCTATGGTTGGATTATGGCAAGCAATAGTGTTAAATTGCATTGCAAAGTACGGTCTCTGATTGGTCATTTCGTATGCTTTTAAAAAATTCTTTTCCCATCTAAAATGGACGAGTCCCCTAGGTGGTTGGTGAGTACTTTCATTTCCTATGGTTGGATTATTGCAAGCAATAGTGTTAAATTGCATTGCAAAGTACTGTCTCTGATTGGTCATTTTGTATGCTTTTAAAAAATTCTTTTCCCATCTAAAAAGGATGAGTAATTATACTTAAAGCTATGCTACATTTATATAACAAAATGCTTAGAAACATGACATGTGGACATATTTATTGAGGAAAGTCGACATATTTATCGACCAAAATGTACAATAGCATAAGAGCCATTACATACATGATTGTAAATAACTGATAAAATGGAGCATTTGAGAAAGTTTAGCCAATTCAGTTGTACCTTATACTTGAGACTTAAAAACCACTTTTTTGGGTCTATGCTAATTAGAGTAATTGATTATTTTTGGTCTATTGCAGGCAAAGGTTGGCAGGAACAAAGAGTTTGAAGCAGCATTGCAAGCCCTTCGTGGAAAGGATTGTGATGTTTCTGCCGAAGCAGCTGAAATCAGGGTGCCTACTTTTACTTGAAGTGTTACATTTATAAATTATTGTTCGTCAATCAGCTTAGAAAATTCAACAAAAATATATACTAATCTTGATTGAAGCGGGTGGTCATGGAGTAAGCCTAGAGGTAATTAATTTCACCCAAGTAAGAAATTGGGGCAAAAGTTTTCAGCACGTTTTATTCATTCCTCTTAGAATACTGAGACTACAGCTCTCTATTATTCAGGAGTATGTGGCAGAGTTAGAGAGACTTCCTAAGGCCAGCATAATGGACTTATTCCAACGCAGATATGCACATTCTATTATTGTGAGTAGAATTCCTCTTAACAATATAGTTTGCAAAATTTGTGACTAATGATTTATTAGATTTACCTTAGTCATTATCAACACTGTATGTATAGGTTGGAGTTGGTTTGATGGTGTTCCAGCAATTGGCAGGAATTAATGCTATCATTTTTTATGCCAGTGAAATTTTCCAAGCTGCTGGTAAGAAATTACAACTGGCTGTTGGTTTCCCTGTCAATTCAAAATATCTATCTTTAATTTTATGGGTACCATGCTTCAGTTGCTTGATTGCATATGATTTTAATATAGGATTTTCGTCGGGTCATGGTGCATCTGTTGCTGTAGCTGCCCTCCAGGTGAGTAGCTTCTCCTTCACATTTTCTAGATAGATTTTGTTTTAGTATAGGATTTCTTTGTGGAAAATAAACTTCATGACGTCTGAGAAACTACCCTGAGCTAAAAATTCCTGTTTGACTTGAAATAGTTCTGAATCTAGCTTGTTTCCGAATCATCTTTCTTCCATGTTAAGTGTTTGGCACATTTTGTTCATGCTACTGCCAGATAAGTAGAAAAGACACAGGATTACTTCATGATTCTACATCAAGTTGTGTTGTTTGTGCTTGCAACATATGCTTGACTAGTGGTCTAATAAATTGGTGCCCTTAAATTTTGCTAGGTGCCAATGACAGCAATAGGTGCACTACTGTTGGACAAATCAGGAAGACGACCACTTTTGATGGTATGTAGTGATATGGTGACTAAAATTAACCTGCTGAAGACTGAACACTAAAGATATTCTTTTATTTTAAACAATAAACTGAAGATAATGTCTTTTCAGGTGTCTGCCGGAGGGATGAGCATAGGTTGCTTCCTGGTAGGATTTTCTTTCTACATACAGGTCTGTCTCAAACTTTTCATCTCTACTTTACACACACAGAGTAGATGCCATTTTCTTTTATGCAAATATTTCATAGGCCACACCTGTAATCTTTAGTGTGTAATTTAAATTCAGATATACGTGCTTTGTCTAATTTTTATGATTAAGAAAGTGATAAGCTATCTTTCTGTATCAATATCCTCTTAGAAACTGAAATAACAACATATCTTGCATGGTCTGCAATAATGAACTTAACATAAACAAGAATGAAAACAGGGATGGTATTAGAGGAAACTATAGAATGTTGTAAAATGGCCTGAGACTTGCCTTCATGTTCGGAATGATCTCAAACATTCTACATGTTCTTACTTAAATGTTCCTGTCCTATATGTAAAATATCTAAGTCATTTATCTGAGTTAAAAGAGATCTAGATCATTGATTTGAATTCTTTGGCCTTTCATTTGATCTGTAATAGGGTCATGGAACAAATGCACATCTCGCAACCACAGTGAGCACATTGGCCCTAGGTGGCCTCTTGGTGAGTTCATGCTTAGGTCATGACAGTTGAAATTCTTCTTTTAATATATTTTCTCTTGCTGATATAACAGTTTGTTTAGCAGCTCATTCTATTCATGGATTGTTTCATTTTCTTTGATCAGTCTTATATTGCAACATACTCTTTGGGCATGGGTGGAATTCCATGGATCATAATGTCTGAGGTGAGCACTGAAAAGGAACCAGAACTAATGAACAGGAGAATAAGCACGAGGAAAAATAGACATTCTGCTATGTTTTATTTGCCAATACTGTATTTACAAGTTAATCTCATTCCTATCATGTACTCAATAGTGTTTATTTTGGATGGGTTCAGATATTTCCAATAAATATGAAAGGCATTGCTGGCAGTTTGGTGACCCTTGTCAGTTGGTTTGGCTCCTGGGTTATTACCATCACCTTCAACTCTTTTCTTTCATGGAGTGCAGCAGGTGATCAAGATTCTATAATGATATCCTCCAATTATTTGCAGTAGGAGTCACTTAAAATGCTCAGAAAAACTCTCCTTCTATATATGTCAAATACATAGATATAACATTACAACTTTTATTTATGTATGTGTTTGTTTTAGGGTTTGAGTTATAATATACTGAATTTCTCTTTGGTTGGTCTCTCGTAGGGTCATTCTTCATCTTCTCTGTGACGTCTACCTGTACAGTTTTCTTCGTTGCATATCTTTTACCAGAGACCAAGGGGCAAACTTTAGAAGAAATTCAGATCTCATTCCGATCATTTTTCAGAAGAGGAGCTATTGAAGCCAGTGTGTGATGCAATCACCTTCCCCCATTCTTTTTATCAGTTGGAGAGCATAATGATATAGTTGTAAGAAATACTATAGACAAACATTTGTATTGACCATATGAGATAATCAAATTGGAAATTGGTCTCACAGAAAAGTGGTTTTTGACGTCCATGGACCATCATTTCAGTCTCCTATATGAGGACAGCATTGTTTGAATTTCATACCTACAACCTGGGCTTTCTACTATCTACTTGATTGTTTCTTTGAATAATAATATCTTCATCGGTTGTACTTGCACGAAGTGAGTTTCCATCAAGGTTGTAAAGAAAGAACTTTCATATTCCTATAAAAAGAAAGATGTGCACACTAATTCATAACATCAAAATACTGTCATTAAACAATTAAGATTGACAAAGCCCTATTCTTCCACTTCTAACCATGCTCCCCCATTGGAGTGTTGGCGCTTTCAGGCTTTTTTGGAAGATGGGGGAGATTCATGTCATATGTTTGAGGGTTAAATCAAAGCATAGATATAAAAGTTAGTGAAAGTTAAAAATGTGATGTGATTCTGTACATAAATTCATAATAGTAAGACTTGATCTTCACCTTCTGAATGCTACAAAGATCCCATATGCAAAGAAACTCCTTTTCTGCAGATACTGAAGAGTCTTCAACTCTTGGTGTCTGGATATTTCTTAATCTTGAATTTCAACTAAGAAGATGAATTGGAATAACTATCAGTTTTCTAGGTTCAGTTATTCAAGTTCAGATGTCCTGTTCATTTAGGTTCCTGCATCATTTCAATTATCCATAAAACTTCCTGTGTAGAATTTCTTAATTACCTTACCCCAATATCTTGATCTGGGATTTTAGTTAAAAAATCCCATATCGACAGTTTGTTCGTTTTTTACCATCCCAATCATGTTTGCAAGAATTTTTGATGGCGCTACGATTCTTCTAGTTGTGAATCTAGAAGGTCCTATGTAGCCATTTGTGTAACAAGCTCCTAAAAATGCTCAACTTTGTTTGTAGCTCTGACATGTCTTGTCACTAATATACTGGTTCAACTAGCTTTCCCACACCATTGTAGTTTTAACTTTTATACGTGGCGGTTTCACGAAGGTAAGGTCCCTTCGAAAGTCATATAATCTGTTGTATGCTTTCGGAAATCCTCTCGGTCGGTCGGTCGGTCCCTTCATCATCTAATCCCAGAATCTGTTACATCCTCAACCCGTTACAGTGGTTGTTATAATAAAGTTGACCAAAACCCTTGACTTGTTATCCCTCCATTTGTCATTGATCCACATGTTGAATAGCAGCACATGTTTTAAAAGTGCATTTTTTAAAGATTATGTACTCAATATTGGAGTAATAAACGTTGTAAAGGTTGGTAAATAAATGTTGTATAAGCTTACTATACATATCTGCATTTCACTCCATTTAAATACTAGCACAGCCGCTAACTTAGTAAAAATGTCAGGTTAAATAAAACTCAGTAAAAATGCCAGGCCTATGCATGAACAAACTGAACAGTTGAAGAATTCCAAAAGTTAATTATTTAAACGTGGCAATCATATGATGTTACAATAATTTTTTAATATGATTAGGTAAATGGTAAAAAGTAAATAGGTTAAAGGATGTTTTTATAAATGCAAAGAAGTTATCAATAATAACCAGCATCTTCAATGCATAACCATCAGATTATAATTTAATATTAAAAGATCATTAATTGTGCCCATCTTCAATAGGTATACGCCTTTCGACGTAATTATACAGTGAGTTACATATAAATATTATAGGGTGAGTTAAAGAATGAATAAATTCAATCAAAATATCTAAACGAAAAGTTTAATGATAAAAGTTTTAATTAGTGGAATGTGGAATTATAATTTATATAAAAAAATTCTGACAATTTTTTTTATTAGACTTAAGAAAACTTAAAAAAAAAAATGATTATCTATTTTTTAATTTACTTTTAAATATTACTAGTTATTGCTAAATTTATTAATTTATAAAGAAAATAAAAATTCAACTTGTTACAAGTTGCAATTTGTCATTGACCAATTTACACTTGCAAATTGCCATGAATTCCAATAAATTGATACCTAACAAGGTTTGTTAATGATAATGTTTATAAAGATGACAAACTATTTTGATGATCATATTTATAAAGATGACATAAACTATGTAAAAATAACAAAATTTAGTTTGGAAAACTAGCATGAATGTGTAAGAGAATGAGCTTCAGTGTATTCTTTCTCAATACCAATAGTATTAATAATTAAATTGATATTAAACTGCATTTAAGTTTAATATATTGAAATGGAATTTAGCATATAGATTGGTGAGTTGCCAAGTTTTTTCATTACCTTTAAGTTATGCTATTATTAGTGCTACTTCATAATACACTCATTTTGTGAAAGGATTCTTTGCCACAAATTTGATAAGAATCTAATAGAAAGTTTAGATATGATTAGAGTCCCATTATGATTCAAATTTTATTCATGGTAGAATGGTGCTTTTAAGGATCTTTTCCAATTCTAAATTGCATGTAATCATTGAAAATTTGATTAAAGTTTCAAATTTAACTACTACTCCCTCTTGTTACTATTTCAACAACAGGGAATATGGCTGAATTTCAACAACAGGTAAGAAGTGTGTTAAAGGTTAGATGGCTCCATGATACTACTACTCCCATAGCTTATATAAATAATATCATGAAATGGACTATGGAATATCTCTTGGGTGATGCCATGGGGTTAAAATTACATACAAATATAAGAGAGTGACTAAAGAAACATACCATAGACATAAAAATGCATGCAGATTTAAGAGTGTCTAAAAAGTTGCTAATTAGTTCCAAAATTCAATGCCCATCTCCGTTGTGCTCATAAATAGAAAACCAAATCCAATTGTTTGAGAGGCTAGCATTCGAACTATATGTCCTTTAATTTTTCCGAGGGTCACTAATCTATAAAATCCCCATATATACCTGTTGGCACACGGTTTTGTAATTTTGGGACTTCTGCACAACGTTGGAGGTTGCATGCCTTGTTTTCAAGTTGTGTTATATTGGTAAAGCACATGTAGGTTGCTTGTGCACTGCATACATGGTTTTCTTGCATGGCTTCAAAGAAGTGAGTTTTGTAACGATTGTGCTACTTTGTAATTGACTTAAGATGTACATATAGGGGTAGAGAGGGAATAGTTGGGGTCACTGGTTGTTGCTACTAGGGGCTTGTTAAGATTGTGGCTAAGGATAACTATTGATATTGTTGCAAATAAGGAGTGATAAGGAGAATGGTATGTAATGTCTTTCTTAGAACGAAATGAAATGGATTGTGTTGGTTCCTCCTTTAAAAAAAATTAGCTTTGTTATTTCTATGTACTATATTTTTTAGTATTATCTTTTATGGATAATGAATGATATGCGAAGGTTTAATGTGTGTTTATGGTTTATGTATGGTTTCTTTATATATATATATAATGTTCACTAGTGTCTTAGGTGAGAACTTGTTCTTTCTAGGGTATCGAAAATGGTGATACTAGTGAACTCTATTGTTAGCCCATGCATTAACCCTTGGGTCTAGTGTTTAATTAGTGCCAACAATTGTTTCTATTGCTGGGAAAAAATGGTTTCTTACAGGAAGAAATGTGGATATGTTATGGAAACCCTCATGGTGGGAGATCCAAGATTGGATGGCTGAGAAAGAATTTCAGTTCGCCTAGAAAGAGACTTCAAACTTGCATGCAGAGCTTGAATGGTGGAAAGACAGGGACATTTACTCAGAAAAAAACATGATATTTTCTTTGTTGGGTTTCCTTGTTTATCGCATCAATGGATTAAAACATAGGTGATATTAATAATATGGTACGTATTTTAAGAACCTATGGTTTGGGATCAACAAAAGGGAGATAATTTGAATACCCTAGGTAATAAGTGGGTCCGTGCAATTGATTTTTGGTTTGATCACATCACAGAAGGATATAAAGTGGAATTTTCTATTGATTACAACACATCCTTTAGCATTGTTGAAGGATAATTTTAGGTTGGGGGGTGGAATCATGAAGGTGGGTTACACTTTCGTGACAATCTGGTCTCCAAAATTTCGAAAAACCTTTTTTCAGCTGAACTAAAAATCTTTTTCGGTCGAAAAAATAAACGTCAAATCGAACGGAGCAATAACCGTGCCCTCGATTTGAGTGTAGAAATTTGGTTGGCCGGACATTTTCTTTCCGACAATACGTTTTCGGCCGAAAGATAGTTCGGCCGAAACATTGTTCGGTCGAAAAATAGTTCGGCCGAACTATTTTTCGGCCGAACTATCTTTCGGCCGAAAGATGGTTTATATATTAGCCACACATCGAATTAGCAATGTTTAGAAAAATTTGTTGGCGTATTCGCCTCTGTGAGAGTTGTGTGTAAGTGTTGCCGTGAGGTCGCTGAGCGCATGGACGTGAGGCGGAGGTCGTCGGGAGGTCGCGAGCGCAGCGAAAGTGAGGCGGAGGTCGCAGGGGTCTTGGAGAGGTCGTGAGCGTCGGGGATAGGTAAGTTTCCTGTGTGTTTAATTTTTTTATTTTAAATGTGAATGTGTTTAAACTAGCACAGCCACATAATTAGCGTGTGAACGATGAACGTCGAAAGACATATTTGATTTATAAACAAATTTTGATTCTTTTTCAACTAATTTCATTTACGAACACATATTAATTGACATATTTCATTTACAAACACATCTTAATCGGCATATTTCATTTACAAACCAACCCTAATAGAAACTTTAATTAAGATTTTAAAATGAAATATGTATGCTTGATAGTTTCTCTTTCAAATTATAGTTTATCTTTCAAATTGGGGCTACAAATCCTAATTTTAACAGAAACTTTAATAAGGGTTTTAAAATGAAATAAAAGACTTGATTCAGATATTGAACATTGAAGCTTCGTTGCCTTGCCTCCCTCCCAGGATGCCCCAAATTATTTCTTTTCAACGGGAATTTCCTTTAGATCAATCATATTCGTCTGAATTTTATGATTTTGTGCCCAAGTCTACTACAGAGCCTGGCCTGACAGCGAACCGAAATACAGAAGAGGTTTATGTCCCAATAACTCTATGAGCATCGTTGTCTTTGCTATCCAATGTATTCAGATTATTTAGAATCGAGCAAACCAATTTTTCTCTAGATTAGCCCGACAATGCACATAGATTTAGTCGACCACATATTTTATATCGATGGTATGTTAGATCTTTTGAATTGTATTCCCAACAACCAACAACAAATCACAACGCTTATTGGCTTAAATACATTGCCTTAAATACATTAATTGGCTTAAATACATTGCACAAATCACAAAATTGGCTTAAATACTTATCCTATGCAAAAATCACAAAGCTTATTGGCTTAAATACATTGCAATGTATTGGTTGAATCCGCAACCAGTAGCATTCTTTGATCAATTGTGAGGAATTCACATTATCAGTTCTTACCTTGCGAGTCACCTCCAAGATAGTCTCGTTGAATCCACAACTAGTAGAATTCTTTGACTATATCTACCAGAAAAGGGCGCTTTCATTTCTTTGCCAATGATTTACAGGGAATCGAATCCATCCGCCTCTACCCATACCCAAATATTTTCATAGGGTAGCGCTTTTATCATTTATTTGCCATGATTTATAGGCAACCTAGTTGGTCCACAGGTTACTGCACTTGTTATTCCACCTGCCATTGGGTTTTAGGACGCCTAACATCATGCATTGCCACGCTCCACATTCATGTACAAAACCGTTTGGGTTTTAGGATGCCTGGCATCCTGCATTGCCATGCTCCATGTTCATGTAGAAAATTTAACGCCAAAATTTAACGCTCAGTCAATATGATAAGTGCGTTTTGTAGCTGTATAGGATATACGGCAAAACGTGGCACAAATGTAAATCTTGCATTGTAAGAGATAAAAGGTTAATAGTGAAGTAAATATTTAATGTAAGTAAGTTTCCTAATCATATAAAAGGTTTAGTACTTGAATGGGTAGTACTAAACCTAGGTGGGTTAATACTTGAGTGATTTCAGAACCTCCATGATTCTTCAACCCTCCATTTGCATATAAAGGATTCATATTCGAATTAAAACCATATGACCTCTTGGAAAAACAATGGTTCATGTCACCTCCCTTTCACCAAACCTTCTTTTGAATTGGGAAAATAGATTTTCATTGGGAAAATATACTATGATTCAGATGAGTATTGT
>ML784307.1:614012-640093 GCA_009831015.1 Picea engelmannii
CTGCACCCACCTCATGAAAAAGGGGAAACAATTGACACAATCATGATCACCGCATCGCTCCCAGTGACTCAGAAGAGACCTCATGAATCAGACAACTCGGACAGCGACAAAGAAACACAACTAAATTCAGCAGCTCAAGATCATGGCACTTCTTCAGACCACCTGGCTTTGGTGGTAAAGACTGTTGAGCCTACCAGCTCCTCTGGTTGGATTGATGTACGAAAAAAAAAAGGAAGAAAGGATCCTCACCACTCAACACAGTGATCAGGACCTTTCTCCTTGCATTGTAATGTTTCCATCTTGCTTTGCCCACGCGCTCTATGGTGCTCTCTTTTAGCATAGGCTAGTTTCAAATGATCCCCTACTCTCTTTCTGAGGGGTCTTACCCATCCGCAAATCATTGTATCACTTACACTTTGTTCATGGATTGAATAGAAGGATTCTCCCCTTTTTTACTTAAAAAAAAAAAAAGTTAACAGAACCTAAATAATTCATTATACTGACTATCTAAATAATTCATTATAATGACTTGGTTCCCATATAATTCTCAAATCCAATTCCTTATAATTTTACAGGTTTTTTTCGGTTTTTTACTTGTTATTTTTTGAAAGACATGAAGGTGTTTCATAACTCCAGGTTAAGCAGCTTTCTTTGGAATTAAACCTTATTTAATAGTAAAAAACTCAGAACCTTCTCCTGTTGAATCCAATCCCTTTGAACATGGTATATTAGTTTTTTATTAACCTATTGTAAATTGGTTATTAAATAATGTAGGATTTAGTTTAGTTATTGAATAATGTAGGATTTAGTTTTCATTAAATTATTGGTTCATCTCATGTGAATACAACTTTCCATGGATGTATTAATTCGTAAAAAAAACAAAAAAGACAACTGGATGCCATTAGAATTCTCTGTATTTAATACAGTACTAAATCAGATTTGCCATTAGAGTTCTCTGTATTTAATACAGTACTAAATCAGATTTGGTCTCCTTAATGCATCTGAATTCTATTGCGTGTACATATATATAATAGACTAATGTGAAACTTCGTCTGCTTCTGAAGAGGGCGGGCCTTTAACCAATACTATACATCGTCGTCATGGACTAGTTTCAAAAGATTTGTAGGCTCCAGGCTGTGATATATATCTGATACTTAAAGCAGAGATGGACGTGATATTTACTCAGACGTCTCTGGATTCCAGTGTCTTTATTAATATTTTAATTGGGTACCATCCTATAAATCAAGGTTCATTCATGGCTTTTCATCGGGCTGCCCTCCTTGAAACAACGTTGGGTTCTCAGTATACCTGGCCTCATTGCTCTATCAGAGTTGTTAGGTTTTTCTGGTTCAATAAGTTCATTTTTATTTTTTGAAGATCAGTTGTGAAGCTGAGTGTGATAATGCAATGACGATCAGAATAGATTTAGAGGATGGAAAATTGAGCGAACAAGGAGATATCAGCAAGCCACTGATTCCATCTAAGGAGAAGACTGAAAACAGAAAGAGTCTCGCTGAGAGAAACAATGGAGGGTCGATTGCAACTGTCCTGTTGAGCACATTTGTTGTTGTGATGGGCTCCCTTGAGTTTGGATATTGTGTAAGTACATTCCTATTAGTACATGAACATGGTGTAATTTCATTCAGATATTAGAATAGCACAAACCCATCTAAACCTAGGTCCCAATGCCCATATGTACCTCCAAGGTGCCAAGTTCAAGGTTGGGTGTCTCCAATTTTGATATTTCACACCGAGGTCTGATATGCCTCGCGGTGACCAAACTACGATTGTAGCTCTTCAACCTCAATCTTTGCAAAGCTGTTCATCACAACAGCTTACATGGGTTTGTGCTATTGTTCATAATCAATGCACCCAATCCACAGTTTAAATTCTATACACAAATACACACTTACGCACTGTTGATGGATCCCAACTCCACTCACGCTAAAGAGCAGCGACGTGGGGAGTTAGATAGGAATATCTAAAGTAGAAGTTGATGTTGCAGAAGCCTAATGGCGAGAAATTAAGAAATAAAGTTGATGGTTTGAGGTAAGCGTAGAGCTCGATAGTATGAATTTAGTGTTGGGAGTTCATTGCTGAAAATAATGTATCTGCATGTATATAGAGGGGGGCATTTATAATGAGTTCAAAGGAGCAAATGCATCACCCATTAACAGATACAGAGGTCACAGAGTTGCAGAGACGACACCCATGACATTGGAAATTGATTTCTTAACTCCTATTAAGCAATTTTGGGTGCATGTGTATGCCAAGGATGATATAGGCTTACATTGTAATGGTACTTGGTGCATTGCAGGTGGGCTTCTCTTCTCCCACTCAGTCTGCAATGATAGAAGAACTTGGCTTAACCCTGTCTCAGGTTCCTTTCAGTAACTCAAATCCTTTCATTTTCTTCTCTTTTCCATTTTTAAGAAATGCTGTAAACTATATTGAATATGGTACTGTATCTTGAATTGTTGGCTAAACTAGGTATAACCAATAAAATTTGTAGTTTACCTTAATCCCTACTGCCTATTGAACCATTATCCCACATCTTCTCAGATCTAATGATGCTGCTACTACTTCAATGCATTTGGGTATAAAATAATCTTTTAACTTTTTTATGCAGTATTCTACCTTTGGTTCGCTACTGACTATAGGTGCCATGGTTGGTGCCATTGTGAGCGGCCGCATTGCAGACTACATGGGTCGGAAAGGGGTAAGTTATTTGGTTACTGTTATAAGTCCTAAACATCATGAAGATCAGACATTGAGAGATACCTTTCAGGATTGTTCTGGTTCGAAGTGATGTGATCTGGAGTGGAGTCCCATTAATACTCTATAGTTGTGGATGACTTCTGAGTGCAGGCATTGAGGGTGTGTTCAGTCTCATATATCACTGGCTGGCTCATTATATTCTTTTCAAAGGTTTGTTAGGATCCTCATTTAGCTTAATGGTTGTTTCATTCAGTATTCTTTATGAATAATGATAGCAAACAGTTCTTAACTTTGTTCCTTGTAGAGTAAGGGTGTGCCTTCAAAGGGCAGGATACAGGGACAATATTGAAAATAGGACTATTATCTTCCCTTTGGAAATACAATTTCTAAAAAAGAATACAATGCATTTATATTTACTCTTGTGCAGGATGCATTCCCATTAGACATTGGAAGACTGTTTGTAGGATATGGAGTTGGCCTTACATCCTTTACTGTATGTCCTTGAACTTGATTAGATGTGCTATATTCTCAAAGTATGGATAAGTTCACAGTATTACCTTTTTCAGACAGATAAATCATAACTCATCCATTCTTTTACTCTTTGGACAGGTTCCAGTCTATATAGCTGAGATAACTCCCAAGAACTTGAGGGGAGGACTGACAACAATGAATCAGGTCTGAACATTTCATTCACTTTATCTTGTTTAGCTTGTAAAGAGGTCGAAAAGCTGTCAAAATGGATGCCATTTTGCTAATTAGAATTCGGAAGTAAAATACAACAGTTAATCATGGAAAAAGGAAGACTGCTAAATCATAATCTCTAAAATTGAGCATCATTGTCTTCTCGCTTTTATGGCAGTTATCCATAACCACTGGTACTTTAGTAGTATATTTGCTTGGGATGCTGGTTGAATGGCGCCTTCTTGCCATCATGGGTATATATCCTTGACCATCTTCTTCCTATGAAACAGAGCAATATAGTATGGCAATGAATGGTCTCTGAGATCTAGGTTATACCTTGATAGATCTATGATGCACATAGCCCGAAGAAAAGATCCTAGAGACTCTAAAAAATGGTCCTTACAATTTGGAAGAAACAAGACTGGTGTACTTATATTTGATTTGTATTGGCAGGAATTATCCCGTGTGTTCTTGTGGTATTGGGCCTTTTCTTTATTCCAGAGTCCCCTAGGTGGTTGGTGAGTACTTTCATTTCCTATGGTTGGATTATGGCAAGCAATAGTGTTAAATTGCATTGCAAAGTACGGTCTCTGATTGGTCATTTCGTATGCTTTTAAAAAATTCTTTTCCCATCTAAAATGGACGAGTCCCCTAGGTGGTTGGTGAGTACTTTCATTTCCTATGGTTGGATTATTGCAAGCAATAGTGTTAAATTGCATTGCAAAGTACTGTCTCTGATTGGTCATTTTGTATGCTTTTAAAAAATTCTTTTCCCATCTAAAAAGGATGAGTAATTATACTTAAAGCTATGCTACATTTATATAACAAAATGCTTAGAAACATGACATGTGGACATATTTATTGAGGAAAGTCGACATATTTATCGACCAAAATGTACAATAGCATAAGAGCCATTACATACATGATTGTAAATAACTGATAAAATGGAGCATTTGAGAAAGTTTAGCCAATTCAGTTGTACCTTATACTTGAGACTTAAAAACCACTTTTTTGGGTCTATGCTAATTAGAGTAATTGATTATTTTTGGTCTATTGCAGGCAAAGGTTGGCAGGAACAAAGAGTTTGAAGCAGCATTGCAAGCCCTTCGTGGAAAGGATTGTGATGTTTCTGCCGAAGCAGCTGAAATCAGGGTGCCTACTTTTACTTGAAGTGTTACATTTATAAATTATTGTTCGTCAATCAGCTTAGAAAATTCAACAAAAATATATACTAATCTTGATTGAAGCGGGTGGTCATGGAGTAAGCCTAGAGGTAATTAATTTCACCCAAGTAAGAAATTGGGGCAAAAGTTTTCAGCACGTTTTATTCATTCCTCTTAGAATACTGAGACTACAGCTCTCTATTATTCAGGAGTATGTGGCAGAGTTAGAGAGACTTCCTAAGGCCAGCATAATGGACTTATTCCAACGCAGATATGCACATTCTATTATTGTGAGTAGAATTCCTCTTAACAATATAGTTTGCAAAATTTGTGACTAATGATTTATTAGATTTACCTTAGTCATTATCAACACTGTATGTATAGGTTGGAGTTGGTTTGATGGTGTTCCAGCAATTGGCAGGAATTAATGCTATCATTTTTTATGCCAGTGAAATTTTCCAAGCTGCTGGTAAGAAATTACAACTGGCTGTTGGTTTCCCTGTCAATTCAAAATATCTATCTTTAATTTTATGGGTACCATGCTTCAGTTGCTTGATTGCATATGATTTTAATATAGGATTTTCGTCGGGTCATGGTGCATCTGTTGCTGTAGCTGCCCTCCAGGTGAGTAGCTTCTCCTTCACATTTTCTAGATAGATTTTGTTTTAGTATAGGATTTCTTTGTGGAAAATAAACTTCATGACGTCTGAGAAACTACCCTGAGCTAAAAATTCCTGTTTGACTTGAAATAGTTCTGAATCTAGCTTGTTTCCGAATCATCTTTCTTCCATGTTAAGTGTTTGGCACATTTTGTTCATGCTACTGCCAGATAAGTAGAAAAGACACAGGATTACTTCATGATTCTACATCAAGTTGTGTTGTTTGTGCTTGCAACATATGCTTGACTAGTGGTCTAATAAATTGGTGCCCTTAAATTTTGCTAGGTGCCAATGACAGCAATAGGTGCACTACTGTTGGACAAATCAGGAAGACGACCACTTTTGATGGTATGTAGTGATATGGTGACTAAAATTAACCTGCTGAAGACTGAACACTAAAGATATTCTTTTATTTTAAACAATAAACTGAAGATAATGTCTTTTCAGGTGTCTGCCGGAGGGATGAGCATAGGTTGCTTCCTGGTAGGATTTTCTTTCTACATACAGGTCTGTCTCAAACTTTTCATCTCTACTTTACACACACAGAGTAGATGCCATTTTCTTTTATGCAAATATTTCATAGGCCACACCTGTAATCTTTAGTGTGTAATTTAAATTCAGATATACGTGCTTTGTCTAATTTTTATGATTAAGAAAGTGATAAGCTATCTTTCTGTATCAATATCCTCTTAGAAACTGAAATAACAACATATCTTGCATGGTCTGCAATAATGAACTTAACATAAACAAGAATGAAAACAGGGATGGTATTAGAGGAAACTATAGAATGTTGTAAAATGGCCTGAGACTTGCCTTCATGTTCGGAATGATCTCAAACATTCTACATGTTCTTACTTAAATGTTCCTGTCCTATATGTAAAATATCTAAGTCATTTATCTGAGTTAAAAGAGATCTAGATCATTGATTTGAATTCTTTGGCCTTTCATTTGATCTGTAATAGGGTCATGGAACAAATGCACATCTCGCAACCACAGTGAGCACATTGGCCCTAGGTGGCCTCTTGGTGAGTTCATGCTTAGGTCATGACAGTTGAAATTCTTCTTTTAATATATTTTCTCTTGCTGATATAACAGTTTGTTTAGCAGCTCATTCTATTCATGGATTGTTTCATTTTCTTTGATCAGTCTTATATTGCAACATACTCTTTGGGCATGGGTGGAATTCCATGGATCATAATGTCTGAGGTGAGCACTGAAAAGGAACCAGAACTAATGAACAGGAGAATAAGCACGAGGAAAAATAGACATTCTGCTATGTTTTATTTGCCAATACTGTATTTACAAGTTAATCTCATTCCTATCATGTACTCAATAGTGTTTATTTTGGATGGGTTCAGATATTTCCAATAAATATGAAAGGCATTGCTGGCAGTTTGGTGACCCTTGTCAGTTGGTTTGGCTCCTGGGTTATTACCATCACCTTCAACTCTTTTCTTTCATGGAGTGCAGCAGGTGATCAAGATTCTATAATGATATCCTCCAATTATTTGCAGTAGGAGTCACTTAAAATGCTCAGAAAAACTCTCCTTCTATATATGTCAAATACATAGATATAACATTACAACTTTTATTTATGTATGTGTTTGTTTTAGGGTTTGAGTTATAATATACTGAATTTCTCTTTGGTTGGTCTCTCGTAGGGTCATTCTTCATCTTCTCTGTGACGTCTACCTGTACAGTTTTCTTCGTTGCATATCTTTTACCAGAGACCAAGGGGCAAACTTTAGAAGAAATTCAGATCTCATTCCGATCATTTTTCAGAAGAGGAGCTATTGAAGCCAGTGTGTGATGCAATCACCTTCCCCCATTCTTTTTATCAGTTGGAGAGCATAATGATATAGTTGTAAGAAATACTATAGACAAACATTTGTATTGACCATATGAGATAATCAAATTGGAAATTGGTCTCACAGAAAAGTGGTTTTTGACGTCCATGGACCATCATTTCAGTCTCCTATATGAGGACAGCATTGTTTGAATTTCATACCTACAACCTGGGCTTTCTACTATCTACTTGATTGTTTCTTTGAATAATAATATCTTCATCGGTTGTACTTGCACGAAGTGAGTTTCCATCAAGGTTGTAAAGAAAGAACTTTCATATTCCTATAAAAAGAAAGATGTGCACACTAATTCATAACATTAAAATACTGTCATTAAACAATTAAGATTGACAAAGCCCTATTCTTCCACTTCTAACCATGCTCCCCCATTGGAGTGTTGGCGCTTTCAAGCTTTTTTGGAAGATGGGGGAGATTCATGTCATATGTTTGAGGGTTAAATCAAAAAGTTAGTGAAAGTTAAAAAAGTGATGTGATTCTGTACAGAAATTCACAATAGTAAGACTTGATCTTCACCTTCTGAATGCTACAAAGATCCCATATGCAAAGAAACTCTTTTTCTTCAGATACTGAAGAGTCTTCAACTCTTGGTGTCTGGATATCTCTTAATCTTGGATTTCAACTAAGAAGATGAATTGGAATAACTATCAGTTTTCTAGGTTCCGTTATTCAAGTTCAGATGTCCTGTTGTTCATTTAGGTTCCTGCATCATTTCAACTATCCATAAAACTTCCTGTGTAGAATTTCTTAATTACCTTACCCCAATATCTTGATCTGGGATTTTAGTTAAAAAAACCCATATCGACAGGTTGTTCGTTTTTTACCATCCCAATCATGTTTGCAAGAATTTTTGATGGCGCTACGATTCTTTTAGTTGTGAATCTAGAAGGTCCTATGTAGCCATTTGTGTAACAAGCTCCTAAAAATGCTCAACTTTGTTTGTTTTGTTTGTAGCTCTGACATGTCTTGTCACTAATATACTGGTTCAACTAGCTTTTCCACAGCATTGTAGTTTTAACTTTTATACGTGGCGGTTTCACGAAGGTAAGGTCCCTTCGAAAGTCATATAATCTGTTGTATGCTTTCGGAAATCCTCTCGCTCGGTCCCTTCATCATCTAATCCCAGAATCTGTTACATCCTCAACCCGTTACAGTGGTTGTTATAATAAAGTTGATCAAAACCCTTGACTTGTTATCCCTCCATTTGTCATTGATCCACATGTTGAATGGCACCACATGTTTTAAAAGTGCATTTTTTAAAGATTATGTACTCAATATTGGAGTAATAAATGTTGTAAAGGTTGGTAAATAAATGTTGTATAAGCTTACTATACATATCTGCATTTCACTCCATATAAATATTATAGAGTGAGTTACATATAAATATTATAGGGTGAGTTAAAGAATGGATAAATTCAATCAAAATATCTAAACGAAAAGTTTAATGATAAAAGTTTTAATTAGTGGAATGTGGAATTATAATTTATATAAAAAAATTTTGACAATTTTTTTATTAGACTTAAAAAAAACTTTAAAAAAAAATGATGATCTATTTTTTAATTTATTTTTAAATATTACTAATTATTGCTAAATTTATTAATCTATAAAGAAAACAAAAATTCAACTTGTTACAAGTTGCAACTTGTTATTGACCAATTTACACTTGCAAATTGTCATGAATTCCAATAAATTGATACCTAACAAGGTTTGTTAATGATCATGTTTATAAAGATGATAAACTATTTTGATGATCATATTTATAAAGATGACATAAATTATGTAAAAATAATAAAATTTAGTTTGGAAAACTAGCATGAATGTGTAAGAGAATGAGCTTCAGTATATTCTTTCTTAATACCAATAGTATTAATAATTAAATTGATATTAAACTGCATTTAAGTTTAATATATTGAAATGGAATTTAGCATATAGATTGGTGAGTTGCCAAGTTTTTTCATTATCTTTAAGTTATGCTATTATTAGTGCTACTTCATAATACACTCATTTTGTGAAAGGATTCTTTGCCACAAATTTGATAAGAACCTAATAGAAAGTTTAGATATGATTAGAGTCCTACTATGATTTAAATTCTATTTATGGTAGAATGGTGCTTTTAAGGATTTTTTCCAATTCTAAATTGCATGTAATCATTGAAAATTTGATCAAAGTTTCAAATTTAACTACTACTCCCTCTTGTTACTATTTCAACAACAGGGAATATGGCTGAATTTCAACAACAGGTAAGAAGTGTGTTAAAGGTTAAATGGCTCTGTGATACTACTACTCCCATAGCTTATATAAATAATATCATGAAATGGACTATGGAATATTTCTTGGGTGATGCCATGGGGTTAAAATTACACACAAATATAAGAGAGTGACTAAAGAAACATACCATAGACATAAAAATGCATGCATATTTAAGAGTGTCTAAAAAGTTGCTAATTAGTTCCAAAATTCAATGCCCATCTCCTTTGTGCTCATAAATAGAAAACCAAATCCAATTGTTTGAGAGGCTAGCATTCGAACTATATGTCCTTTAATTTTTCCGAGGGTCACTAATCTATAAAAGCCCCATATATACCTGTTGGCACACGGTTTTGTAATTTTGGGACTTCTGCACAACGTTGGAGGTTGCATACCTTGTTTTCAAGTTGTGTTATATTGGTAAAGCACATGTAGGTTGCTTGTGCACTGCATACATGGTTTTCTTGCATGGCTTCAAAGAAGTGAGTTTTGTAACGATTGTGCTACTTTGTAATTGACTTAAGATGTACATATAGGGGTAGAGAGGGAATAGTTGGGGTCTCTGGTTGTTGCTACTAGGGGCTTGTTAAGATTGTGGCTAAGGATAGCTATTGATATTGTTGCAAATAAGGAGTGATAAGGAGAATGGTATGTAATGTCTTTCTTAGAATGAAATGAAATGGATTGTGCTGGTTCCTCCTTTAAAAAAATTTAGCATTGTTATTTCTATGTACTATATTTTTTAGTATTATCTTTTATGGATAATGAATGATATGTGAAGGTTTAATGTGTGTTTATGGTTCATGTATGGTTTCTTTATATATATATAATGTTCATTAGTGTCTTAGGTGAGAACTTGTTCTTTCTAGGGTATCAAAAATGGTGATACTAGTGAACTCTATTGTTAGCCCATGCATTAACCCTTGGGTTGTTGGACAGATTGTCATTGATGTCAACATTTGAAGTGATGATCTGTTGTTATCAACAGATAATATTGTCATTGATGTTAACAGGTATATCAGCCAAAAGAAGTCGTCGATCAATGTGCAGAGGTGAATTACGCAAGCTCGGGAGGAAAAGCGAACATGAGAGTTGCTCTACAGCGTCAGCTATTAGAGAATTTGTTTTACAGAAATTCGTGAGCATGAAGTATTTGTGATTATTGTTGATCACGATAGGATCAAAAATCCGATGATGTTCAGAAAGGTTAGCGAATGAGGATCAAAGATCAGTTGGAAGAATCGCATTGCATATGTATCGTTGGGTTCCTTGGAAATATTAAGAAGTCGACCATTGCACAAGAAACTGTGAGAAGTCACAACAGCCGTCCAATCTAATCGGTGAATTCCACCTCGGGAGTTTTGACATGTTTCATGTCTCGAAGTCCCAAAATACCGACAATCGTCTGATCTGAAAGATCGCTTCAGGAGTGTTCTCAATCGTTGATCTGACTCCGTGTGATGAATGTGAAAGATAGGATAATCGAGAATTTGATTATGTGAAATCCCGTCAACCATTAGATCAAACCCGATTCTCGTCAACTGTCAGATCGTGTTAATGTGGAAGGATAAGAGAGGTAAGGGGTTGTGAACTCAGAATATTCGAAGACCTGTTAGCCGTCGGATCAAACTCGTGTTCCTGTCAGACCGTTAGATCTGGGAGAAGTTGCATGACGGTTAGCTGCGAGTTCCCTCGGAACTTTGGAATCGAAGGACTTGGAGTGTCGAGGAGTCAAGGATCTCGAACTCACGAAGTCTGAAATACCAAAGATATCCTAGACATCAGTTTGGAAGGTGAGCACATGGCACAACATTAACGAATTTGGGAATTCGGAGATTGCAAGTTGAGAGAACGGAGCATGCCTCTTGAAATACTGAAACGCGAATTCACGATCCAATCCAGACCATTGGATCGAGAGTGAATCCTGGTCATTGAGCTAAAGGACACATGGCATTGGTTCAACACTTCGCTGACTGGAAAGTCAAATACTGGAAGTGTTAACCTTCCAAATAGAGAAACGTGAAATCGCGATAGAATAGTGGGCCATCGGATCTTGAAAGTGTTGGAAGGCCGTTGGATTTGAACCAAGGAAAAACGACACAGCAGACAACGTCATCAAGACACGTTGACAGACCACGTCAGCAGACCACATCGGCTAAGGACACGTGGCACAATAAGATACTAACAAGTGTCAAGTTGATATGGAATTCCAGGCATGTGTTTATCGCGTATATGAATGTCACGTGGCAGCTAATAGGATTGTGACACGTCATAAAGTGACGTAATCGTTTACGTCACCCCCGAGAGTCTCACTTTAGAGTTTTGCATTGTAAGCAAAAACTCTAGTGTCTGGAAGTCCCGAACGCCTGATTAAGACACAGTCGTCGAATTAAGGAAAGAAAGGATCAGTTTAAGGTTTAAGGCAGTCCATTGATCCGTATCCATGAAAGAGACGTGAACCGTCTGATCATATAAACAATATCGCATTGGGAGTTTTTGAAGAATTGGAGGTCACGAAATCCTGAAGGCAAAACGTCGAAATCCCGACAGCCATCCATCTCATCGTGTGATCAAGTCACAGTCGTCAAATTCAACAGATTAAGGATGAGTGCTAGGGCTAAAGTAGACCATAGATCTATCTCCGCAAAATAAATATGAGTCGTCTGATAATTTCGACGATTTCGTGATCGTAAGTTTAGTAATGTTAGAGTCACGATGACTCGAAGGTCGAAGTGCCAAAATCCTGTCAAACGTCCATCTCATTAGATGATCGAATCGTGACCGTTGATTTGGTAAAGCGCTCAAGCACTGGTTTAGGTTTAGCATTCGGTCATTGCCGATGGTCATATGGTAAAGAGACATGAAAGGGAAGATTATAATACATCGCTTACATTATAAGCCTGTGGTTCTATGCCGTTAGTCATAAGCTATAAGTGTTTTATTATACATTGCTATAATTGGTAAAACCCGTGGTCCTGTGATGCACGGCTATATGAAATGGTTTGAAGGAAGTGCCTCTGCATAAATTCGGTTTTTGTGAAAAATAAACAGAAACTCGAGATTGAAGTTTAAAGGATGAAATTGATCCATATGTGATCAATTTACGAAAAGCCCTCACATTGAAAATAATAATCAGTGATTATGGTTAATTTACTTGAAGAGGTTCGATCCACTAAACAAAAAGTAATTAAGATTTATTAATTAAAGAGGCACGATGGTCAAAGAATAAACCGATTCACAGTCATGACTAAAAGAGAATAAATCATGAAAATATGAATAAAGAATAAAAAGGAAAAATAATATTAATTAAAGTTTAATTATCATTTTAAATGAAAAGGTACAATGATTCAAATAAAGGGACACGTTGTTTTAAATTTCACACCAGTTTGAAGATTATATAAACGAGAAAAAGTGGTGAGAAGAAAGTGTCTCTGCAGTCCAGAATAGAAGATCAAAAGATGAAGCAGATTCCAAGAAGACATCAGAGGAAAGAAAATGTGAATTACAGAGAGAAGATGAAATGCAGCGATGAGTGTTTTATAGTATACCTCTGATCATAAAATATAGTTGATTCTATAATGGATCACTACTACTGGAGTTAAATAAACTCTAGTTGGATAGACTGGGTTCTATCAACAAGCTGGGACTTGCAGCAAGCTGGGTCTTGCGCCAAGTTGGGTATTAGTAGAGAGTTGGTGCTCTTCGAGGGGTTGGTGCTCCTTATTTCAGTTGGTGCTGAAAACTTTAGTTGGTACTAAAAAGAAATCCTCCATCACATATATTTGTATTACTATGTTCATATTTATTATACAAAATCTTACACAAACATCTGGTGTCTTTATGTTCATCGTAATTATGATGTGATTGATCTTAATTTGGTCAAATATGTTTTAAGTGGTAACTTGTGAAAATAAATAGTTAAAAATAGTTCACACACTAATTCACCCCCCCCTCTTAGTGTGGGCCATGTGTTCTTCAATTGGTATCAGAGCGAGGTTCCTTCAAACACAGTCTAAACACTGGAAGGCAGATCCTGAAGAAATGGGTGGACACATGGCTCTCTCCACAATTGAAGCTCCTTTATTCAATGGAACAGACTATTCCTCATGGAGAGAAAATATGAAACAGTTTTTGAAGTAAAAAGGATCTAAGGTTTGGAATTCAGTAGTATGCAAGCCCTGGGACTTAACTACATCAAAGAATCTATCCAAAATTACAATCCAAAGAAGAGAAAGGAAGAACAATGAAGTGGCATTGAAGATTCTTCTCAATGGATTATCAGATACAGTCAAGACGAGAATAGGACTATGCAGATTCGCCAAGGACTTATGGCTGAAAATAGAACAAATGTATCAAATAAAAAATGAAGACACAAAAAACATTCCTATCAAGGATGAATATGAAGACTCAACCATCAATAAAAGTAAGGACTCCCCACAATATTTCGATTTCAATAGCATTGATATTGAATCCTCCTTTGAAAGTAAAGAAGTAGACTCAAACACAATAACAAAATGTTATGTTAGCATCCATCACATGGAAAAAGAAGAATAAGAACTATCTGAGTTGATTGGAGTTTCCATGAATACCTCTATCACCATAATAAATCAGACTATAGCTATCTTCATGACTACACTCAAGAATTCTTTGAAAAGAATAAAAAACATGTCTTGAAAATAAATCAAATGCTCAAGGACTGTGATAAGATAATATATGAACAGGACAATCAGTTAGAAGAGAAAGAAGAAGAGATCGAGAAGTTAAATAAAGAAATCAGTCAAGCAAAATGAGAAAAGAAGGAAGATGATGTCTCAAGAAAAAAACATTTTAGATCTAAAGGAACTAAGGGAAAACTATGTCAATCTTAAAATCCAACTTGAAGAATCCAAAAGGAGAGAAGAGGTAGTAAGGAACCAGTTGGACAAAAAGGAAGAATCCTGTCATGAGCTGGAAGCAAAAGTTGTGAATCTTAGAAAGAAGGTTCAGAATTCAAACACCCTAAACAAGCTCTTGATCATCTCCATAACCCTGGATGAGAACTTGGATAGTCAAAGATCACCTAGTGACAAATCTGGCCTTGGATACAATAAGGAAAAGATCAATATTCCTAAGAAATATGATGCAGGTCCTTCATTTGTAAAAGGTGAAAACATGTCTGACACAATTCCTTCAGTTGTAAAGGATGAAGATAGGTTTGAAACAACTCCTCCATTTGCAAAACGTAAAAGCAGGTATGACTCAGTTTCTTCACATTCAAGAAATAAAAGCAACACTACAAAATTTAGAAGATCTGATCATGGAAGACATCTAGAAGCTATTCATAGACCTCAGAGCAAGTTCAGAAGAGAGACACCTTCATGGATGAATCAAAGAAAGTATGAGAGTATCTTTAACGGTTATTGTTTTTATTGTAATGAATATGGTCATAAAGCCTTGGAATGTAGGCATCATGGAGGAAAACAAGTTGGTGGATTCAATAACAGTATAAGATGTTGGAACTGCAATTATGTTGGACATATTGCTACACATTGTTACACTATGAGATATTATGCTTGTAGTGGCTATGGCCACAAAGCCTATAACTGTTGGAACTCAAGAAAATAGTCAATAAGAAATGCTTCACATAATATTACAAAAAAAGTAAATAAGAAGATATGGAAAATAAAATCCCAAGTACTAATAAGAAAAATGAGGAAAATATTGCTCCTGAAATTGATAAAGTTAATAATAGGAGTTTGGGGGATAAAACTTCTAATAAGGAATATTCTCAAAACAAGGATAAAGAAGCTTATGACACACATAATAATGGCATTGAAGATGAATCTTCAACACTAGAACATCATGAAGAATCTGATGCGGGAGAAGCAAATTTCATTAGGAAACTTCAGAAAGGATCAGGGAAGTGTAAAGGCAAGCCTCTTTTCAAATGTTTTAACTGTGGCAAAGTTGGTCATTTTTCATCCAAGTGTCCCTATCTCAAAGAGGACCCTGAAGATGAAGAAGATAAAAATAAATCAAAGTCAGAAGAAGGAAAAATCCAACTACAAGAAAAAGTCTTACAAAGGGATGATGTAAGCACATCGGTACTCAGATGAACAGTGGTCAGCTCATGATTGATAGTAGTAAAACTCCTTGTGAACCATGTTTTGGGAAATCTCATTCCGTAAAATACTTCAAAGTCTTTGAAAGTAAGGGTTATTGTTATGACATTGTTGAAGCATCTCCTGTAAGTTTAGATTAGTTAAAAAATGGATAGTTCAAATTGTGGATCCAATTTGAAGAGATGGATGTCAAAATTGACAAACGCGAATTTGATATTACACTCATTGATAAACTGATCACCACACTATAGCATGGAGCTACAGTCTTCTTTTAGTAAACAACCATGATGAGGAGAGTGCAGATGTCAAGGTGGAAGATATAAAAAGGAATTGTTATCTTAGTTAGAGACGAATAAGTCTCAGTGAATAGATTCAAGGGTCATTTTGATATAAGATGAGAAAAAACTGCATTGTGTTCAGGAAGACAATAGTATCCACAACAACAGTGTTTTTATGTACAAAATAAGGTACATGACATCATGTAGAAATAACAAGAGGAGAAACCCTCTCAGAAAATGATACCCTTTTCAGAATTAAAGGGGGACAACAGTTAGTAAAAACTCAAGTGAAGTTCTGGTTTGAAAATAAGAAATTAATTGGATTAAGTTTTGAAAATACTCTATCACTACAAAAATTAATATCAAGAAGACTACTCATTTGAAATACAAAAATCCCAAACAACTAAGATAAAAATTTAAGAAGCTAGTTAACAGGGGAAGAAACTTTGTTAGGAAGAGCTACCTTTTCAGAAATAAAAGAAGGAAAATAGTCAGAAGCAAAGGAGAAGCAAATTGACAGGGGGAGACATTCAGCTATTACAGGAAGAACATGTCTGTAGGAATATTTACCCAAGTTCAGTTTGGTCAGTAACACGCAGGAGGAGTTACCAGTGGTCAGAGAAGTACTTATATAGACAGATCATAAGAAAAGAGATGAAACCCTTTGCCATTGATGTCAAAGGGGGAGAGAAAATTCATAAAAGGAAAACTTCATAAGTGGAAAGCATCATCACAAGGGGAGTTTTTGTTTATGAAGTTAGTATGTTTCTCTCAATGACAAAGGGGGAGATTGTTGGACAGATTGTCATTGATGTCAACATTTGAAGTGATGATCTGTTGTTATTAATAGATAAGATTGTCATTGATGTCAATAGGTATATCAACCAACAGAAGTCGTCGATCAATGTGTAGAGGTGAATTGCGCAAGATCAGGAGGAAGAGCGAACATGAGAGTTTCTCTACAACTTTAGCTGTTAGAGAATCTTTCTTACATAAATTCGTGAGCATGAAGCATTTGTGATTATTGTTGATCATGATAGGATAAACAATCTGATGATGTTCATAAAGGTTAGCGAATGAGCATGAAATCTCAGTAGGAAGCACCGCATTGCATATATATCGTCAGGTTCCTTAGAAATATTAAGAAGTCGACCATTGCACAAGAAACTGTGAAAAGTCATAGCAGTCGTTCGATATAATCGACGAAATCCACCTTGGGAGTTTTGACATGTTTCATGTCTCGAAGTCCCAAAATACTGACAATCGTCTCATTTGAAAGATCGCTTCAGGAGTGTTCTCAATCGTTGATATGACTCCGCGTGATGAATGTGAAAGACATGATAATCAAGAATTTGATTATGTGAAATACCGTGAACCATTAGATCAAACCTGATTCTCATCAGTCGTTGGATCGTGTTAATGTGGAAGGGTAAGAGAGGTAAAGGGGTTGTGAACTAAGAATATTCGAAGACTCGTTAGCTGTCGGATCAAACTCATGTTCCTGTCAGACCGTTAGATATGGGAGAATTTGCACAACGGTTAGCTGTGAGTTCCCTCGGAACTTTGGAATCGAATAACTTGGAGTGTCGAGGAGTCAAGGATCTCGAACTCACGAAGTGCGAAATACCGAAGATATCCTAGCTGTCAGTTTGGAAGGCGAGCACGTGGCACAAGATTAATGAATTTGGGAATTCGGAGATTGCAAGTTGAGAGAACAGAGCATGCCTCTTGAAATACCAAAATGTGAATTCACAATCCAATCCAGACCATTGGATCGAGAGTGAATCCTGTCCATTGATCCAGAGGACACATGGCATTGGTTCAACACTTCGCTGACTGGAAAGTCAATTACTAGAAGTGCTAACCTTCCAAATAGAGAAACGTGTAATCATGATAGAATAGTGGGCCATCAGATCTTGAAAGTGTTGGAGGGTCGTTGGATTTGAACCAAGGAAAAACGACACAGCAGACCACGCCATCATGACATGTTGACAGATCATGTCAACAAACCACGTTGGATAAGGACACGTGGCACAATAAGACACTGACAAGTATTAATTTGATATGACATTACAGGCACGTGTATATCACATATATGAATGACATGTGGCAGCTAATAGGATTGTGACACATCATCAAGTGACGTAATCGTTTACGTCACCCCCGGGAGTCTCACTTCAGAGTTTTATATTGTAAGAAAAAACTCTAGTGTCCGGAAGTCTCGAACACCTGATTAAGACACAACCGTCGGATTAAGGAAAGAAAGGATCAGTTTAAGGTTTAAGGCAGTCTGTTGATCCGTCTGATCATATAAACAATATCGCATAGGGATTTTTTGAAGAATTGGAGGTCATGAAATCCCGAAGGCAAAACGCTAAAATCACGACAACCATCCATCTCATCGTGTGATCAAGTCATAGCCGTCAGATTCAACAGATTAAGGATGAGTGCTAGGTCTAAAGTAGACCGTAGATCTATCTCCGCGAAATAAATATGAGTCGTCCGATAATTTCGGCGATTTCGTGAACGTAAGTTTAGTAATGTTGGAGTCACGATGACTTGAAGGTCGAAGTGCCAAAATCCTGTCAAACTTCCATCCCATCAGATGGTCGAATCGTGACCGTTGATTTGGTAAAGCACTCAAGCACTCGTTTAGGCTTAGCATTCGGTCACCGCTGATGGTCATATGGTAAAGAGACATGAAAGGGAAGATTATAATACATCACTTACATCATAATCCTG
Source organism: Picea engelmannii (assembly GCA_009831015.1). Classification (NCBI taxonomy): domain Eukaryota; kingdom Viridiplantae; phylum Streptophyta; class Pinopsida; order Pinales; family Pinaceae; genus Picea; species Picea engelmannii. The sequence continues at coordinate 632,464 of ML784307.1, forward strand.
TGGTCCTATGCCATTAGTCATAAGCTATAAATGTTTTATTATACATCGCTATAATTGGTAAAACCCGTGGTCCTGTGATGCACTTCTATATGAAATGGTTTGAAGGAAGCGCCTCTGCAGAAATTCGGTTTCTGTGAAAAATAAACAGAAACTCGAGATTGAATTTTAAAGGATGAAATTGATCCATATGTGATCAATTTATGAAAATCCCTCACATTGAAAATAATAATCAATGATTATGGTTAAGTTCCCTGAAGAGGTTCGATCCACTAAACAAAAAGTAATTAAGATTGATTAATTAAAGAGGCGCGATGGTCAAAGAATAAACCGATTCACAGTCATGATTAAAAGAGAATAAATCATGAAAATATGAATAAAGAATAAAAAGGAAAAATAATATTAATTAAAGTTTAATTATCATTTTAAATGAAAAGGTAGAATGGTTCAAATAAAGGGACACGTTGTTTTAAATTTCACACCAGTTTGAAGATTATATAAACGAGAAAAAAGTGGTGAGAAGAAAGTGTCTCTGCAGTCCAGAATAGAAGATCAAAAGCTGAAGCAGATTCCAAGAAGACATCAGAGGAAAGAAAATGTGAATTACAGAGAGAAGATGAAATGCAACGATGAGTGTTTTATAGTATACCTCTGATCATAAAATATAGTTGATTCTATAATGGATCACTACTACTAGAGTTAAATAAACTCTAGTTGGATAGATTGGGTTCTATCAGCAAGCTGGGACTTGTAGCAAGATGGGTCTTGGCAGAGAGTTGGTGCTCTCCGAGGGGTTGGTGCTCCTTATTTCAGTTGGTGCTAAAAACTTTAGTTGGTGCTAAAACGAAATCCTCCATCACATATATTTGTATTACTATGTTCATATTTATTATACAAAATCTTACACAAACATCTGGTGTCTTTATGTTCATTGTAATTATGATGTGATTGATCTTAATCTGTTCAAATATGTTTTAAGTGGTAACTTGTGAAAATAAATAGTTAAAAATAATTCACACACTAATTCACCCCCCCCCCTCTTAGTGTGGACTGTGTGTTCTTCACGGGTCTAGTGTTTAATTAGTGCCAACAATTGTTTCTATTGCTGGGAAAAAATGGTTTCTTACAGGAAGAAATGTGGATATGTTATGGAAACCCTCATGGTGGGAGATCCAAGATTGGATGGCCAAGAAAGAATTTGAGTTCACCTAGAAAGAGACTTCAAACTTCATACAAAGCTTGAATGGTGGAAAGACAGGGACATTTACTCAGAAAAACATGATGTTTTCTTTGTTGGGTTTCCTTGTTTATTGCATGAATGGATTAAAACATAGGTGATATTAATAATATGGTACATGTTGAAGGAAAATCTCCCTGCAGACAGGTAGATCTCCTCAAAGAGCTAGACTCTTAACTCTAAGACAGAAAGTGCTTATCATGGTCATTGACTTCCTTTTAGATCTAGGTGGACTAGTGTGTGAGGAGGAAAGGGAAAAGAAGTACCTTTTACCGGTGTGTGTCCCTGCACGCTCCGAGTTGAGCTCCAATATTTTTCTCCTCGATAAGCCCTGTAGACAAAAAAAGTACGACCACTTCCTACTCTATCAAGATTAGTCCGAAATAGGTCTATCTACTAAAGAGAAAAATTCATGTGATATTGAACATGAATTAGAAAGAAACATGCCAAGCAGATTATATTAATGAGGACAAAACATTTCTTACAGCTGTAGATGAATTGCAGTAGTTTCGCCAAGTCCTCCTTGTCTACCCCTTGCTCAAAAGATCCACGATCCAAATGATGATAGCTTCACTGATTGCTCCCTATGAGATCATAGGTCTCTTGCCTCCAAATTATCTCATTTCCAACACCACTTATAAGATCATAAGTTTGGTGTGATTCTCCTTTTCCAGTCCTCTTTCACCATTAGAAAGCTTTCTTATATAGCCTTGGAGATCCTTTAACCATTTGAGATATACTTGGGGAAGTTGAGGATTTTCCTCCTTCAGTTGAGGATCTACCCTGAGATCATGGATGGACTAGGGATTCGAATCCAACTGCCTTCCAAGAATGAAAGGATCCTTCCCCCATTCATCTCAACAATTTAACTACTGCCCAGAATAGGTAGCGCTCCCTCAAAAAGGCCATCAGAGCACTGTAGCGCTCCCCAGTAGGATTAAGGGGGGTGCCAACACTCCCAAAGACACCAACACTCCCTCAAAAGGGCCAGAGGAGCTTTATAACGCTCCCAGACAGTGTAAGGGGGAGCGTTAGTGCTCCCAGAAGAGGTATAGGGGAGCGCTCCACTCCAAAAACTCAGTTTTTGAGGTGATTTCAGATGGAAAAAGGTTTGTAAGCCTACTGACTCACTTCTCCTCTTCCAAATCAAATGTTTGAGGTGTTTCAAGTGTCCTTCTCATGTCATTATAGGCACGGCATAGGAATCATGGCAGTATGCTTCCCTGACACTTTCGACACTTGTGAGCAACATGCGACACTTGTGGCCTTTGTAATGACGACACTTGCGACCTTTGTAATGAAGACACTTGTGACATTATCAAAGTGAGTAATTTTGATGTGTAACAGTACATATTTTAGGAACCTATGGTTTGGGATCAATAAAAGGGAGAGAATTTGAAAAACCTAGGTAATAAGTGGGTATGTGCAATTGATTTTTGGTTTGACCACATCACAGAAGGATATAAAGTGGAATTTTCTATTGATTGCAACACATCCTTTAGAATTTTTTAAGGCTAATGTTAGGTTGGGTCGAGAAGGATACTATTGAATGATATACCTTTATGGATCAAAATGTTGTTTTTTGAAAGGGGGTTGATGCAGATGCAACTTGATCCCATGACAGCGTAAGGCCTTGCAATATGGGTGGGGGAATGAAAATGAAGTGATGTGATAAGAAAGTGGAAAGAAAAATGGATCCAGAGGAGCAAAGAAAAGTCATAGAAAAGAGATATGAGAGAAGCAGTGTGGAAAGTATTGATGGATAGTTTGAGAAAACAAGGAGAAGACATATTGAAAATTCACAATAGGAGGATAAGGAGAAGGGAAGCTTTGCTGAGGAGTGTCGAGTGAGAGGACACACCTAAAGCGCATGCAAGAGGAGGAGGTGTCGGAGGGATGTACCCAAAGAGGTGATAAAATAGGAAAAAATGGTGAAAATTCCAAACCTTGGTGGAGAATAAGGTTGGAATATGAATCCACTGATGAGATGGACATTACTTCAGATGAAGAATATGTTCCAAGAGATATAGAGGAAGATTTTATAGAAAGTGAAGATTCTTTGGAATTGGCATAATTAATGGCTTAAATAAGAATATAAGAAGGATATGGATCCCATCAGGAAGTTGTCATAGAGAATGAGGTAGTACACTCCCCTTTGTAACCACCCCCCACATGCAATTCATTTGAAGAAGAAGAGAGTTTAGTAGAGACAAAGGTGAGAAACATAGTATAATAGAGGATAACAATGATATTAGTGAATACAAGATATATAGTAGTGAGAAACTTGAATTTTTCAATGTTGACAACTATAACATTTAGTGTGATAAGACTCCCTAGATTCCATGGAATTGGGAGAGATGATGCTAAATAGGATTGGTTTATTTGTGAGTTGGACATCTAATAAACTATCAGATGATGTAGTCAAGATTATGTAGCTAGATATCACTTTCATAGATAGGTCTCTATAGTGGTATATGAAGTATAAGAGTAATTTAGAAACAAAAGAGACTAGAAGTTTGGATGAAATAAGGAAGGATTTGATTGAAGAATTTCAGAAGACAAACTCAAAATCATAGTACATTGCAGAGATTAAGGAGATAAAATAGAGGGTTGATGAGACAGTATGGGATTATGATTAGAGATTTAAAGTATTATTGATAAAGTTAACTTTTCATATCTAATATGTTCAACATAGAGAATGGTTTATTGTTGGTTTACTTCCCCATATCAAGATCCCTTTTGCTCGGTAGAGGATCAATACACATGAAGATGTGTTGGAGATTGTAATGTTCCTAGAGTAAACAAGAGGGTTTGTCAAGCCTTCATCAGGCTTGGCATAGGTACATAACCATCTAGATACCTAGAATAGATGTCTAAGGGAAACACTATGCATGAATAAATATGGTGCACTATCTACAAGACACAGGAACACGAAAGGAATGAATGCCCAATATTTGGAAGTTACATTATGATAGGTGTCTTGAATATATTCCCCATTGGAGCAAAGCCTCACTAGTGTGAGATTTATAGAACTTGGGGGCATGCACCATCTCAATGACTGATGTTACAAAAGTACCAAATTTCCAAGAATACCCACTTCTATGAATTTTGTAAATCCATGGGCCATGACCTAACAATTATAGAGCAATAGAGTTCATGAAATAATGTATAGAATATGCCTACTACATGAAAGGGATAGAGGATAATGAAGTAAGAAAGAGAGGAGGATTCAAAGGAGGTGCTATAAAGAGTAATGATGAGGAGGAGCACCCACATATTATAACTATGGGGATGTAGGACACATTACATGGTTTTGTTCCAAACTTTGTGCGACATGTAGACATTGTCATACCATTAAACATGAAATAAAACATTGTCCAGAGTCAATATATAAAAGTGGGAAGAAAAGAAAAGGCGAGTGAACATAAATACTACAGATCGAAGGTGAGAAGTGCCAACTATAAATATTCAAAGTATAAATTACATATATTACTTGGATATATTGAAGAAAGAAATAGAATTACAAACACAATGGACAATAGGAATTATAATATGATACCTTTATTTATATGGAAGCAATGTTCACTTGCAACTTTGAGGGGGAAACCTCCAATAGAGTAGAGCTCAGATTACAAATGATTTTCCAAGGAATATTTTACGATGCTTCGACAGCTTTATATAGTACATTCTATCCCCTAAGAGCATTCTAGAGAATGAACTTTCTAGTAGGTGGAACCTTCTAATAACTCTTCTTACAATAATAGTGTTTACACTACTACATAGACCTTATTTACTAATGATGACCTCCATACATGGAAATACATAGTAGTATATTTACTTAGGGGGTTAGGAAGGCTAGGACCCTAACATGCCTTGCCCTTAAAAAGGATCATTGTCCTCAAGGAAAAAGATGTGGAAAGTGTTGTAGAATGGTTGTCAATTCCCATCTGGCATCCTCTCATGTGTTGGTGGAGACAATGCACTCATTTGTCAAGGATGACCTTCGACTGCAACCAAATGTAACCTTATTCATCTAATTCAGGAAAACTAGTTTGAACATGGAAATTAGATCCAACCAATTTATTTAAACATGAGACATGAAAGACTAGATGGATCTTAGAGTGGCTTAGAAGTGCTAATTTGTAAGCCACTATCCCAATACGCCTGAGGATCTTATAGGGGCCATAAAATTTTGTAGCAAGCTTCTGGTGGTGGTCGTCTTCGAGAGAGGTTTTCTCATACAACTATAGATGAATGAAAACTTGATCCCCTTCTTAAAAATGGAATTCAGCGTGATGTTGATTACCCTGTTGCTTCATTTGATTTTAATCCATGACCAGATTATATTTGAGAGTGAGAAGAATGTTATCTTGAGATGTAAGGGGTTTTTCAATTGCTTGTACCTTAGAGACATTTGGTAGGTAAGATAATGAGGGGGATTTTGGCCATAGACCACCTCAAAGGGGGTCATGTGAGTGGCACCATGATAGGTTTCATTATACCATTATTCAGTGAGGGGTAACCACTGAATCCATTGGGACTATCATTTTGACATAAAACACCTCAAATATACTTTCAAAAAATTGTTGACAACTTTGGTCTGAGCATCATTCTGGGGGTGATAGGCAGTGTTAATATATAATTGGGTGCCCTGGATCCTAAACAAGTATTTCCAAAAGTTAGTAGTGAAAGTAGGATCATGGCATGTGACAATAGATTGTGGCATACCATGTAGTTTGAAGATGTTATCAATGAAGACTTGAGCAATTGTGGAAGCTTTAAAGGGGTGTTGGAGGGTACAAAAATGAACATATTTGGAAATTTGATCAACCACAACCATGATGATTGATTTATTTCCATATTTGGATAACCCCACTATGAAGTCCATAGAAATGTATGTCCATATAGTCGATGTAATACGTAAAGGTTGTAGTGCACCTAGATTTTTTATTGTTTCTCCCTTGTGCCATTGGAAAAGATCACATTCAACCACAAAAGTGTAGATGTCCTTTTTCATTCAGTCTCAAAAAAATGAATGTTTGATCCATTCATATTTTTTATGAAATTTGGAATGACCTATACTTGGTGATGCATGGAATTCAAATAGCATGATTGATTTAAAATTGGAATGCTTGATCAAATACAAACCCCCTTTCTAGAATATCTCATAATTGTGCCAAGTGTAGCTTGGAGATGCACTATAAATATGTCCAAGTTGTTAGATCACACTGGAAATATTAGGATTGGTGATCCATTCATTTTGAATTCATTAACCCAATATTCTACAATGAAGGAGAGTGAAAATAGGGACTCTTCCTTTTCATATTTTCTAGAGAGAGTATCAACTACCACATTCTCCTTTCCATTCTTATAAATGATCTCATAATCATATCCTAACATTTTGAAAAATAATTTCTATTGTTTGGGGGATGAAATCGTTTGCCCCAAAAGGTATTTGAAGCTATGATGATCAATTTTAATATGGAAATGATTCCAGAGCAAGTAAGGACTCTAGATATCCACAACATACAAAATGACCAACATTTGTTTTTCATAGGTGGAGTTTCCCATGTGTCACTGACATAGTTTTTCAATGGTAAAGGCCAATGGTTTTCCTTCTTTCATGGGAATTGTGTCTATGCCTTTTCCTAAGGAATCACATTCAGAAAAAAATTCTTAGTGAAGTCGGGTAGAGAAAGTATTGCATCTTTCAAAAAATCCTGGAAGGATTGATCTGTGGTTGCATTCCAATTAAAATAATTTTTATGAAGACAGTGAGGGGAGCAATGATTTTTCCATAGTTTTGTATGAAATTTATATAGTACCTTGTTAGACCAAGGAAATCTCGTAAATTTTTAAGAGTTGTTGGATGAGATCAATCCTTCATTGTTTCAATTTTACCTGGTTCCACTTGTACATCATCCTTACTAACAATATGGCCCAAATATTCAACTTCAGAGACACTAAAGGCACATTTGGACCTGCTGAGAAATAGTTGATGATGAGAAAGTAGTTATAATCCCCGGCCTACATGGGTAACATGGGACTACCAAGTTTTGTTGTAGATTATGATTTCATCAAAAAGGCAAGGACAAAATGATGTAGAAAGGGTTTAAATATGTGATTCATGAGACTCTGGAAGGTGGATGGTGCATTACAAAGGCCAAAGGGCATCACTAAGATCTCACAATGGACCTTGTGAGTGCATAAATTAGTTTTGGGAATGTCTGCCTCTTTCAAATGAATTTGGTGATAGATTGTGTTAACTCCCAAAGTCAAACCGTCTTCTCGGTTGAACTTTGTAGAGGATTTCCTAAGCTAGTGGTCACATGCATGCTCAACTAGTTTTCTATTTTCATATTTCGATAAATTTCTTGATACTTGGTTTATTCAAAG
>ML784307.1:640866-674510 GCA_009831015.1 Picea engelmannii
CCCCCCCCCCCCTCTTAGTGTGGGCCATGTGTTCTTCAATTGGTATCAAAGCGAGGTTCCTTCAAACACAGTCTAAACATTGGAAGGAAGATCCTGAAGAAATGGGTGGACACATGTCTCTCTCCGCAATTGAAGCTCCTTTATTCAATGGAACAAACTATTCCTCATGGAGAGAAAATATGAAACAGTTTTTGAAGTCAAAAGGATCTGAGGTTTGGAATTCAGTAGTATGCAAGCCCTGGGACATAACTACATCAAAGAATCTATCCAAAATTACAATCCAAAGAAGAGAAAGGAAGAACAATGAAGTGGCATTTAAGATTCTTCTCAATGGATTATCCGATACAGTCAAGACGAGAATAGGACTATGCACATTCGCCAAGGACTTATGGCTGAAAATAGAACAAATGTATCAAATCAAAAATGAAGAAACATAAAACATTCCTATCAAGGATGAATATGAAGACTCAACCATCAATAAAAGTAAGGACTCCCCACAATATTTCGATTGCAATAGCATTGATATTGAATCCTCCTATGAAAGTAAAGAAGTAGACTCAGATACAATAACAAAATGTTATGTTAGCATCTATCCCATGGAAAAAGAAGAAGAAGAACTATCAAAGGCCAAAGAAAAAGTTGATTGGAGTTTCCATGAATACCTCTATCACCATAATAAATTAGACTATAGCTATCTTCATGACTACACTCAAGAATTCTTTGAAAAGAATAAAAAACATGTCTTGAAAATAAAGGAAATGATCAAGGACTGTGATAAGATAATATATGAACAGGACAATCAGTTAGAAGAGAAAGAAGAAGAGATCAAGAAGTTAAAGAAAGAAATCAGTCAAGCAAAAGAAGAAAAGAAGGAAGATGATGTCTCAAGAAAAAAACATTTTAGATCTAAAGGAAGTAAGGGAAAACTATGTCAATCTTAAAATCCAACTTGAAGAAGCCAAAAGGAGAGAAGAGGTAGTAAGGAACCAGTTGGACAAAAAGGAAGAATCTTGTCATGAGATGGAAGCAGAAGTTGTGAATCTTAGAAAGAAGGTTCAGAATTCAAACACCCAAAACAAGCTCTTGATCAGCTCCATAACCCTAGATGAGATCCTGGATAGTCAAAGATCACCTAGTGACAAATATGGCCTTGGATACAATAAGGAAAAGATCAATATTCCTAAGAAATATGATGCAGGTCCTTCATTTGTAAAAGGTGAAAACAGGTCTGACACAATTCCTTCAGTTGCAAAGGATGAAGATAGGTTTGAAACAACTCCTCCATTTGCAAAACGTAAAAGCAGGTATGACTCAGTTTCTTCACATTTAAGAAATAAAAGAAACACTACAAAATTCAGAAGATCTGATCATGGAAGACATCCAGAAGCTATTCATAGACCTCAGAGCAAGTTCAGAAGAGAGACACCTTCATGGATGAATCAAAGAAAGTATGAGAGTATCTTTAACGGTTATTGTTTTTATTGTAATGAATATGGTCATAAATCCTTGGAATGTAGGCATCATGGAGGAAAACAAGTTGGTGGATTCAATAACAGTATAAGATGTTGGAACTGCAATTATGTTGGACATATTGCTGCACATTGTTACACTATGAGATATTATGCTTGTAGTGGCTATGGTCACAAAGCCTGTAACTGTTGGAACTCAAGAAAACAGTCAATAAGAAATGCTTCACATAATATTACAAAAAAAGTAAATAAGAAGATATGGAAAATGAAATCCCAAGTACCAATAAGAAAAATGAGGAAAATATTGCTCCTGAAATTGATGAAGTTAATAATAGGAGTTTGGGGGATAAAACTTCTAATAAGGAATATTCTCAAAACAAGGATAAAGAAGCTTATGACACACATAATAATGGTGTTGAAGATGAATCTTCAACACTAGAACATCATGAAGAATCTGATGCGGGAGAAGCAAATTTCACTAGGAAACTTCAGAAAGGATCAGGGAAGTGCAAAGGCAAGCCTCTTTTCAAATGTTTTATCTGTGGCAAAGTTGGTCATTTTGCATCCAAGTGTCCCTATCTCAAAGAGGACCCTGAATATGAAGAAGATAAAAATAAATCAAAGTCAGAAGAAGGAAAAATCCAACTACAAGAAAAAGTCTTACAAAGGGATGATGTAAGCACATCGGTACTCAAATGAACAATGGTCAGCTGAGGATTGATAGTAGTAAAACTCCTTGTGAACCATGCTTTGGGAAAGCTCATTCCGTAAAATACTTCAAAGTCTTTGAAAGCAAGGGTTATTGTTATAACATTGTTGAAGCATCTCCTGTAAGTTTAGATTAGTTAAAAAATGGATAGTTCAAATTGTGGATCCAATTTGAAGAGATGGATGTCAAAATTGACAAATGAGAATTTGATATTACACTCATTGATAAACTGATCACCACACTATAGCATGGAGCTATAGTTTTCTTTTAGTAAACAACCATGATGAGGAGAGTGCAGATGTCAAGGTGGAAGATACAAAAAGGAATTGTTATCTTAGTTAGAGACGAATAAGTCTCAGTGAATAGATTCAAGGGTCATTTTGATATAAGATGAGAAACAACTGCGTTGTGTTTAGGAAGACAATAGTATCCACAACAACAGTGTTTTGATGTACAAAATAAGGTACATGACATCATGTAGAAATAACAAGAGGAGAAACCCTGTCAGAAAATGATACCCTTTTCAGAATTAAAGGGGGACAACAGTTAGTAAAAACTCAAGTGAAGTTATGGTTTGAAAATAAGAAATTAATTGGATTAAGTTTTGAAAAGACTCTATCACTACAAAAATTAATATCAAGAAGACTACTCATTTGAAATACAAAAATCCCAAACAACTGAGATAAAAATTTAAGAAGCTAGTTAACAGGGGAAGAAACTCTGTTAGGAAGAGCTACCTTTTCAGAAATAAAAGAAGGAGAATAGTCAGAAGCAGAGGAGAAGCAAATTGACAAGGGGAGACATTGAGCTATTATAGGAAGAACATGTCTGTAGGAATATTTACCCAAGTTCAGTTTGGTCAGTAACATGCAGGAGGAGTTACCAGTGGTCAGAGAAGTACATATATAGATAGATCATAAGAAAAGAGATGAAACCCTTTGCCATTGATGTCAAAGGGGGAGAGAAAATTCATAAAAGGAAAACTCCATAAGTGGAAAGCATCATCACAAGGGGAGTTTTTGTTTATGAAGTTAGTATGTTTCCCTCAATGACAAAGGGGGAGATTGTTGGACAGATTGTCAATGATGTCAACATTTGAAGTGATGATCTATTGTTATTAATAGATAAGATTTTCATTGATGTCAATAGGTATATCAACCAACAGAAGTCATCGATCAATGTGAAGAGGTGAATTTTGCAAGCTCAGGAGGAAGAGCGAACATGAGAGTTGCTCTACAGCTTTAGCTGTTAGAGAATCTTTCTTACAAAAATTCGTGAGCATGAAGCATTCGTGATTATTGTTGATCACAATAGGATAAACAATCCGATGATGTTCAGAAAGGTTAGCGAATGAGGATGAAATCTCAGTAGGAAGAACCGCATTGCAGATGTATCGTCAGGTTCCTTAGAAATATTAAGAAGTCGACCATTGCACAAGAAACTGTGAGAAGTCATAGCAGTCGTTCGATCTAATCGAAGAAATCCACCTCAGGAGTTTTGAAATGTTTCATGTCTCGAAGTACCAAAATACTGACAATCGTCTGATCTGAAAGATCGCTTCAGGAGTGTTCTCAATCATTGATATGACTCTGCGTGATGAATGTGAAAGACATGATAATCAAGAATTTGATTATGTGAAATACCGTGAACTGTTAGATCAAACTCGATTCTCGTCAGCCGTCAGATCGTGTTAATGTGGAAGGATAAGAGAGGTAAAGGGGTTGTGAACTAAGAATATTCGAAGACTTGTTAGCTGTTGGATCAAACTCGTGTTCCTGTCAGACCGTTAGATCTGGGAGAATTTGCACAACGGTTAGCTGTGAGTTCCCTCAGAACTTTGGAATCGAAGGACTTGGAGTGTCAAGGAGTCAAGGATCTCGAACTCACGAAGTCCAAAATACCAAAGATATCCTAGCCGTCAGTTTGGAAGGTGAGCACGTGGCACAAGATTAACGAATTTGGGAATTCAGAGATTGCGAGTTGAGAGAACAGAGCATGCCTCTTGAAATACCAAAACGTGAATTCACGATCCAATCCAGACCATTGGATTGAGAGAGAATCCTGGCCATTGAGCCAGAGGACACATGGCATTGGTTCAACACTTCGCTGACTGGAAAGTCAAATACTGGAAGTGCTAACCTTCCAAATAGAGAAACGTGAAATCGCGATATAATAGTGGGCCATCAGATCTTGAAAGTGTTGGAGGGTCGTTGGATTTGAACCAAGGAAAAACGACACAGCAGACCACGCCATCAAGACATGTTGACAGACCATGTCAACAAACCACGTTGGCTAAGGAAACGTGGCACAATAAGACACTGACAAGTATCAAGTTGATATGGCATTACATGCACGTGTATATCACATATATGAATGACATGTGGCAACTAATAGGATTGTGACACATCATCAAGTGACGTAATCATTTACGTCACCCCCGAGAGTCTCACTTTAGAGTTTTGCATTGTAAGCAAAAACTCTAGTGTCCGGAAGTCTCGAACACCTGATTAAGACACAGCCGTCAGATTAAGGAAAGAAAGGATCAGTTTAAGGTTTAAGGCAATCCATTGATCCATCTGATCATATAAACAATATCACATCGGGAGTTTTTGAAGAATTGGAGGTCACGAAATCCCGAAGGCAAAACGTTGAAATCCTGACAGCCATCCATCTCATCGTGTGATCAAGTCATAGCCGTCAGATTCAATAGATTAAGGATGAGTGCTAGGTCTAAAGTAGACCGTAGATCTATCTCCATGAAATAAATATGAGTCGTCCGATAATTTTGGCGATTTCGTGATCGTAAGTTTAGTAATGTTGGAGTCACAATGACTCGAAGGTCAAAGTGCCAAAATCCTGTCAAACTTCCATCCCATCAGATGATCGAATCGTGACCGTTGATTTGGTAAAGCGCTCAAGCACTCATTTAGGCTTAGCATTCGGTCACCGTTGATGGTCATATGGTAAAGAGACATGAAAGGGAAGATTATAATACATCGCTTACATCATAAGCCTGTGGTCCTATGCCATTAGTCATAAGCTATAAATGTTTTATTATACATCGCTATAATTGGTAAAACCCGTGGTCCTGTGATGCACAGCTATATGAAATGGTTTGAAGGAATTGCCTCTGCAGAAATTCGGTTTTTGTGAAAAATAAACAGAAACTCGAGATTGAAGTTTAAAGGATGAAATTGATCCATATGTGATCAATTTATGAAAATCCCTCACATTGAAAATAATAATCAGTGATTATGGTTAAGTTCCCTGAAGAGGTTAGATCCACTAAACAAAAAGTAATTAAGATTGATTAATTAAAGAGGCGTGATGGTCAAAGAATAAACCGATTCACAGTCATGATTAAAAGAGAATAAATCATGAAAATATGAATACAGAATAAAAAGGAAAAATAATATTAATTAAAGTTTAATTATCATTTTAAATGAAAAGGTACAATGGTTCAAATAAAGGGACACGTTGTTTTAAATTTCACACTAGTTTGAAGATTATATAAACGAGAAAAAAGTGGTGAAAAGAAAGTGTCTTTGCAGTTCATAATAGAAGATCAAAAGTTGAAGCAGATTCCAAGAAGACATCAGAGGAAAGAAAATGTGAATTACAGAGAGAAGATGAAATGCAGTGATGAGTGTTTTATAGTGTACCTCTGATCATAAAATATAGTTGATTCTATAATGGATCAATACTATTGGAGTTAAATAAACTCTAGTTGGATAGACTGGGTTCTATCAGCAAGCTGGGACTTGCAGCAAGATGGGTCTTGGCAAAGAGTTGGTGCTCTTCGAGGGGTTGGTGCTCCTTATTTCAGTTGGTGCTAAAAAGAAATCCTTCATCACATATATTTGTATTACTATGTTCATATTTATTATACAAAAGCTTACACACACATCTGGTGTCTTTATGTTCATTGCAATTATGATGTGATTGATATTAATCTGTTCAAATATGTTTTAAGTGGTAACTTGTGAAAAGAAAACACACTAATTCACCCCCCCCTCTTAATGTGGGCCGTGTGTTCTTCATGGGTCTAGTGCTTAATTAGTGCCAACAATTGTTTCTATTGCTGGGAAAAAATGGTTTCTTACAGGAAGAAATGTGGATATGTTATGGAAACCCTCATGGTGGGAGATCCAAGATTGGATGGTCGAGAAAGAATTTGAGTTCACCTAGAAAGAGACTTCAAACTTGCATACAAAGCTTGAATGGTGGAAAGACAGGGACATTTACTCAGAAAAACATGATATTTTCTTTGTTGGGTTTCCTTGTTTATTGCATGAATGGATTAAAACATAGGTGATATTAATAATATGGTACATATTTTAAGAACCTATGGTTTGGGATCAATAAAAGGGAGAGAATTTGAAAAACCTAGGTAATAAGTGGGTATGTGCAATTGATTTTTGGTTTGATCACATCACAGAAGGATATAAAGTGGAATTTTCTATTGATTGCAACACATCCTTTAGCATTTTTTAAGGCTAATGTTAGGTTGGGTCGAGAGGGATACTATTGAATGATATACCTTTATGGATCAAAATGTTGTTTTTTGAAAGGGGGTTGATACAGATACAACTTGATCCCATGACAGCGTAAGGCCTTGCAATATGGGTGGGGGAATGAAAATGAAGTGATGTGATAAGAAAGTGGAAAGAAAAATGGATCCAGAGGAGTAAAGAAAAGTTAGAGCAAAGAGATATGAGAGAAGCAGCGTGGAAAGTATTGATGGATAGTTTGAGAAAACAAGGAGAAGACATCTTGAAAATTCACAATAGGAGGATAAGGAGAAGGGAAGCTTTGTTGAGGAGTGTCGAGTGAGAGGCCACACCTAAAGCGCATGCAAGAGGAGGAGGCATCCGAGGGATGTACCCAAAGAGGTGATAAAATAGGAAAAAATGGTGAAAATTCCAAACCTTGGTGGAGAATAAGGTTGGAATATGAATCCACTGATGAGATGGACATTACTTCAAATGAAGAATATGTTCCAAGAGATATAGAGGAAGATTTTATAGAAAGTGAAGATTCTTTGGAATTGGCATAATTAATGGCTTAAATAAGAATATAAGAAGGATATGGATCCCATCAGGAAGTTGTCATAGTGAATGAGGTAGTACACTCCCCTTTGGAACCACCCCCCACATGCAATTCATTTGAAGAAGAAGAGAGTTTAGTAGAGACAAAGGTGAGAAACATAGTATAATAGAGGATAACAATGATATTAGTGAATACAAGATATATAGTAGTGAGAAACTTGAATTTTTCAATGTTGACAACTATAACATTTAGTGTGATAAGACTCCCTAGATTCCATGGAATTGGGAGAGATGATGCTAAATAGGATTGGTTTATTTGTGAGTTGGACATCTAATAAACTATCAGATGATGTAGTCAAGATTATGTAGCTAGATATCACTTTCATAGATAGGTCTCTATAGTGGTATATGAAGTATAAGAGTAATTTAGAAACAAAAGAGACTAGAAGTTTGGATGAAATAAGGAAGGATTTGATTGAAGAATTTCAGAAGACAAACTCAAAATCATAGTACATTGCAGAGATTAAGGAGATAAAATAGAGGGTTGATGAGACAGTATGGGATTATGATTAGAGATTTAAAGTATTATTGATAAAGTTAACTTTTCATATCTAATATGTTCAACATAGAGAATGGTTTATTGTTGGTTTACTTCCCCATATCAAGATCCCTTTTGCTCGGTAGAGGATCAATACACATGAAGATGTGTTGGAGATTGTAATGTTCCTAGAGTAAACAAGAGGGTGTGTCGAGCCTTCATCAGGCTTGGCACAGGTACATAACCATCTAGATACCTAGAATAGATGTCTAAGGGAAAATCTATGCATGAATAAATATGGTGCACTATCTACAAGACCAAGGAACACCAAAAGAATGAATGCCCAATATTTGGAAGTTACATTATGATAGGTGTCTTGAATATATTCCCCATTGGAGCAAAGCCTCACTAGTGTGAGATTTATAGAACTTGGGGGCATGCACCATCTCAATGACCGATGTTACAGAAGTACCAAATTTCCAAGAATACCCACTTCTATGAATTTTGTAAATCCATGGGCCATGACCTAACAATTACAGAGCAATAGAGTTCATGAAATAATGTATAGAATATGCCTACTACATGCAAGGGATAGAGGATAATGAAGTAAGCAAGAGAGGAGGATTCAAAGGAGGCGCTATAAAGGATAATGATGAGGAGGAGCACCCACATATTATAACTATGGGGAGGTAGGACACATTACATGGTTTTGTTCCAAACTTTGTGCAACATGTAGACATTGTCATACCATTAAACATGAAATAAAACATTGTCCAGAATCAATATAGAAAAGTGGGAAGAAAAGAAAAGGCAAGTGAACATAAATACTACAGATCCAAGGTGCGAAGTGCCAACTATAAATATTCAAAGTACAAATTAATATATTACTTGGATATATTGAAGAAAGAAATAGAATTACAAACACAATGGACAATAGGAATTATAATATTATACCTTTATTTATATGGAAGCAATGTTCACTTGCAATTTCGAGGGGGAAACCTCCAATAGAGTAGAGCTCAGATTACAAATGATTTTCCAAGGAATATTTTACAATGCTTCGACAACTTTATATAGTACATTCTATCCCCTAAGAGCGTTCTAGAGAATGAACTTTCTAGTAGGTGGAACCTTCTAATAAGCCTTCTTACAATAATTCTGTTTACACTGCTACATAGACCTTATTTACTAATGATGACCTCCATACATGGAAATACACAGTAGTCTATTTACTTAGGGGGTTAGGAAGGTTAGGACCCTAACATGCCTTGCCCTTAAAAAGGATCATTGTCCTCAAGGAAAAAGATGTGGAAAGTGTTGTAGAATGGTTGTCAATTCCCATCTGACATCCTCTCATGTGTTGGTGGAGACAATGCACTCATTTGTCAAGGATGACCTTCGACTACAACCAAATGTAACCTTATTCATCTAATTCAGGAAAACTAGTTTGAACATGGAAATTAGATCCAACCAATTTCTTTAAACATGCGACATGAAAGACTAGATGGATCTTAGAGTGGCTTAGAAGTGCTAATTTGTAAGCCACTATCCCAATACGCCTGAGGATCTTATAGGGGCCATAAAATTTTGTAGCAAGCTTCTGGTGGTGGTCGTCTTTGAGAGAGGTTTTATCATACAACTATAGATGAATGAACGCTTGATCCCCTTCTTCAAAATGGAATTCAGAGTGATGTTGATTACCCTGTTGCTTCATTTGATTTTAATCCATGACCAGATTATATTTGAGAGTGCGAAGAATGTTAGCTTGAGATGTAAGGGGTTTTTCAATTGCTTGTACCTTAGAGACATTTGGTAGGTAAGATAATGAGGGGGATTTTGGCCATAGACCACCTCAAAGGGGGTCATGTGAGTGGCACCATGACAGGTTTCATTATACCAGTATTCAGTGAGGGGTAACCACTGAACCCATTGGGACTATTATTTTGACGTAAAACACCTCAAATATACTTCCAAAAACTTGTTGACAACTTTGTTCTGAGCATAATTCTGGGGGTGATAGGCAGTGTTAATATATAATTGGGTGCCCTGGATCCTAAAAAATTACTTCCAAAAGTTAGTAGTGAAAGTAGGATCATGGCATGTGACAATATAATGTGGCATACCATGTAGTTTGAAGATGTTATCAATGAAGACTTGAGAAATTGTGGAAGCTTTAAAGGGGTGTTGGAGGGTACAAAAATGAACATATTTGGAAAGTTGATCAACCACAACCATGATGATTGATTTATTTCCATATTTGGATAACCCCACTATGAAGTCCATAGAAATGTATGTCCATATAGTCAATGTAATTCGTAAAGGTTGTAGTGCACCTAGATTTTTTATTGTTTCTCCCTTGTGCCATTGGCAAAGATCACATTCAACCACAAAAGTGTAGATGTCCTTTTTCATTCATTCTCAAAAGAATGAATGTTTGATCCATTCATATTTTTTATGAAATTTGGAATGACCTATACTTGGTGATGCATGGAATTCAAATAGCACGGTTGATTTAAAATTGGACTGCTTGATCAAATACAAACCCCCTTTCTAGAATATCTCATAATTGTGCCAAGTGTAGCTTGGAGATGCATTATAAATATGTCGAAGTTGTTAGATCACACTGGAAATATTAGGATTGGTGATCCATTCATTTTGAATTCATTAACCCAAATATTCTACAATGAAGGAGAGTGAAAATAGGGACCCTTCCTTTTCATATTTTCTAGAGAGAGTATCAACTACCACATTCTCCTTTCCATTCTTATAAATGATCTCATAATCATATCCTAACATTTTGAAAAATCATTTCTATTGTTTGGGGGATGAAATTGTTTGCCCCAAAAGGTATTTGAAGCTACGATGATCAATTTTAATATGGAAATGATGCCAGAGCAAGTAAGGACTCTAGATATCCACAACATACAAAATGACCAACATTTTTTTTTCATAGGTGGAGTTTCCCATGTGTGACTCACATAGTTTTTCAATGGAAAAGGCCAATGGTTTTCCTTCTTGCATGGGAATTGCATCTATGCCTTTTCCTAAGGAATCACATTCAGAACAAAATTCTTAGTGAAGTCGGGTAGAGAAAGTATTGCATCTTTCAAAAAATCCTGGAAGGATTGATCTGTGGCTGCATTCCAATTAAAATAATTTTTATGAAGACAGTGAGGGGAGCAACGATTTTTCCATAGTTTTGTATGAAATTTATATAGTACCTTGTTAGACCAAGGAAACCTCGTAAATGTTTAAGAGTTGTTGGATGAGATCAATCCTTCATTATTTCAATTTTACTTGGTTCCACTTGTACATCATCCTTACTAACAATATGGCCCAAATATTTGACTTCAGAGACACTAAAGGCACATTTGGACCTGCTGAGAAATAGTTGATGATGAGAAAGTAGTTATAATCCCCGACCTACATGGGTAACATGGGACTACCAAGTTTTGTTGTAGATTATGATTTCATCAAAAAAGGCAAGGACAAAATGATGTAGAAAGGGTTTAAATATGTGATTCATGAGACTCTGGAAGGTGGATGGTGCATTACAAAGGCCAAAGGGCATCACTAAGATCTCACAATGGCCATTGTGAGTGCATAAATTAATTTTGGGAATGTCTTCCTCTTTCAGATGAATTTGGTGATAGATTGAATGAATATCAAGTTTGGTAAAAAAATTGAGAACCTTTAAGTTCATCCAAAAGATCATCAATTTCTGGAATGGAAAACTTTTCCTTGATTGTGATTCTATTTAGAGCAGGAAAATCAAGACAGATGCACCAAGTATCTTATTTTTTGAGTACCATGACAACAAGGGATGAATAAGGGCTGGTACTAGGGTGGATGACACCTACAACTAACAATTCTTGAACAATTTTTTCAATTTCATTTTTTTTAGCAAATGAGTGGCAATAAGGGAAAACATTGGGTGGTAGGCTGCCAAGTATGAGTGGAATAGAATGATCATGTGCAACATGGGAGGGTGGGATGCCTTGGGGGGTTTCAAAATCTGAGTGGTGTTTGAATAAAATGAACT
Organism: Picea engelmannii; assembly: GCA_009831015.1. Lineage (NCBI taxonomy): Eukaryota > Viridiplantae > Streptophyta > Pinopsida > Pinales > Pinaceae > Picea > Picea engelmannii. The sequence continues at coordinate 652,673 of ML784307.1, forward strand.
TCATGTCAGGATGAATGGTTTGTAAAGGGGTCTCAAAGGCTTCAATAGCATGGAATTGGGTGATAATGCCAGAATTGACCTTGTTACACCTCAAAATTACTCACTTCGATAGTGTCGCAAGTGTCGTCATTACAAGTGTTGTAAGTGTCGCATATTGTCTGCAAGTGTCGCATATTGACCATAAGTGTTGAAAGTGTCACAAACATCATACTGCCATCTTTCCTATGTCGTACCTCTAATGACATCATAAAGACACTTACGACACCTCAAAGACTAGTTTTGAAGAAGAGAAATCAATTGACAGGGAGTACAAGCCTTTTGCCACTGAAAGAACCACTCAAAAATGGATTTTGGAGAGGAGCACTCCCCTATACATTGTCAGGGAGTGTTATAGCACTCTGGTGCCCCTTTTGAGGGAGATTTATAGCACTCTAGTGCCCCTTTTGGGGGAGCGCTACCCTTCTTGAGTGAATTTTGGTTTGTTGAGATAAAACAGGGAAGAATCCCCTCAATCTCTGAAGGTGGTTGGATTTGAATCAAAGGTCTAGGCATGATCTTAGGGAAGAACCTCAACTGAAGGAGAAGAATCCTCAACTTATCCCAAAGATCTCTCAAGTGGTTGAGCCTCTCCAAGGTTATATAAGGAGGCCTTCTCATGGTGAAAGGTATATGGAGAGATATAGATTTGAGATACCAAACTTATGATCTCATAAGTGGTATTGACAGGGAATGGAGATTGAGAATTGCATCAAACTTATGATCTCATGAGTGAGATGCCATCAAAGCAATCAATGTAGATTACTTGAGAAAAGGGGTTGGACAAGGAGAACTGGATGAAGCTGCTGCACCTCCATCAAAGTATTGTAAGCACTTTTTACTTGTTCTAATTAATAATCAATGCTTGGACTATTTCTTTCAGACTTATGTTTGTTCCACATGAATTTGTCTTCAGTAGATAGATCTATATTTGAGGTAATATAATTAGAATAGGAAGTCCATTGTATCTTTGTTTGTCCTACATGACCTATCAGGGAGCTCAGGATCGAAGCTAATCCAGGACTTTGCAAGGACAAACGTCGTTGAAAAGGTACATATCTTTCTTCTTCTCCTTTGTATATTAGCTTGATTAGATCTAAAAGGATGTCAGTGCCCATGTTAAGCACTATTTTGTCTTGGCCTTAGAAGTCTAGAGACCAAGAGGGAATCCACTTGTCTGCAGGAGGATTCACCTACAACGGAAATTGGCGACTCCGCTGGGGAAGAGATCTAATTTTTGTTTCCTTTCCTAGATCTTGTTTTGGCCCTTTGCCCACTCATTTGACCTTCTCCATCCTGTCTTTTTTATTCTTAGATCTGATTGATTGGCTCTTGATTTCATCATTTTCAATTTGATTGACTGAGTTGGCTTGATTTTTTGATTTTCTGAGCATTTTTCTGAGTTTTTAGAGGCTAGCGCTCCCCTGCCCTTGCTATCAGAGTGTCAACACTCCCCGTTGGTCTTACACAGAGTGTTATAATGCTCTGGTGCCCCTTACACTAGAGCGCTACCCCAGTTCTGTGCAAAATTCCCTAGGGTTTCAATCTTTGAAGTTCATTTTTTGTTCTTGGCACTTGCTCAGAGTCTTGTCATCTCAGTACATCCTTGGTTCGGCCTTTCAACACTTTGTTTTCTAAGGATTGATCACCTCTTGTTTGTAATTTTGATGTTTTTCCTTACCTTCAAGTCATTCATTGTCATTGACGATTTAGAGTCGATTTGTCGTTTTCTTCTCATTTATCTGACTGAGTGAAAACTTTTGTAAGGAATTTCAAAGGTATTTTGCACTTTTCCTTTTGATCTTTGAGGTCATTTTTGCAAGCAATTAGTTTGAGTGGTTTCTCTTTCTCTCTATCATCTCTTGGGTTATTCTTCACACTTTATTGTCTTCATTGAATGCTTGCATTTGAAGTAGTAAATTTACATGATTTTTGGCATTTTTTGGTCTTGAATTTGGGAAAATTTTCCCCCTCATGGCCGAAGGGGCCATGAATCATGTATTGGTGTATAGTATATTTGTCTCATTTCTTGAAAATCTCTATATTGATGAGTTTAGTAAAATTTTGAGACATTGTACATTTGAGAATGATGAATGTTTTCTCCTTCTCGTAGCATAGCTTTCATCGAAATGAAAATATTGCATCTTCATATATTTGCATAACTTTCGAGTCGATCAAAACACCATATTGTCCACACCATTTTCCTTGTGAGTAACAACAGCCTTAAAAATCAAATGCTAAACTAAAAATTGATTAGACATTTTTATATTTTCTGGTAGAAAACCTACATTAGGTTAGTTGTAGGGCTTTGGAATAGGTGTGAAAGATAACTTTCCCAAGCTGCAAACAAACATAGGATCTTATGTTAGGGAGCGGTGAAATCCACTTACTACATTTTGTTCTGGGAATCCCTTCTCACACAAGGGTCAATCACGAGGTCGCATTGAGACTAGCAGAGTTACTCACCCTGCTTTGTTGGTCTTGGTGTAGATATTGCGCGTATTATGGGGGTCTCTTGAAGGTATACCCACAATGATCAGTGGAAGCCTTTCAAGTTGATTTCGGGCTAGATACCCTGCCCTTGCGTGTGGATTAGATTGTCGACCGTTTCCCTGGGCATCATTGTTGTAGTTGGTAACCTTAGTGGCCTATCTCTTTAGGGTCTTTACACAAGGTGACTGTGGAGGGGCAAGTCTTCACGGTACCTGGAATCGATGTTGGCCAGACTCACTCGGGCTCCTTGGAGGGTATACCCACGATTGTGTGTGGGAGCTTACACCAGGGTGTAAGTCCGTTAAGCAGGTCTTCAACGTAAAGTTTCCACCCGCTCTATCTCAGCTCCTTCTTACTTTGTTCCCACGACGTTGGATTTCATCACCAACTAGTGTGCTCATTGTGAGAAGGTTTTGTTTTCTTTCTTGCTTACTGGATTTTTAGTGTGTGCTGCTTGTTTTATTTTTATGGCGTCAGTTCCCAGGATGACCAATGAAGGAACTCCTTTGCCAGGGGAACCCTTTGTTTTTCCTTCTTACGGAAACATTGGTCCTCCTTACATCGCTACTTTGAGCCTTCCAGGTATCACAATTGGGTTACCTGTATGGTTGTTTTCCACTTCGGTGATCTCGAATGCAAGTGCTTCATATGTAAGCACACCGCCCACACATCAACCTCATGTCGACCTTTCTCCTTCTTCGTCCATCAGGTCTCCTTCAATTTCTCCTTCTTCTCCTAGTGAAAGCTATGAATAAATTAACCAAGTTAATAAGAAGAAGAAGAAACAAAAAGAAAAGAAGAAGAACCAGAAGGGGACCAAGCCTCCAACTACATCAAATGTTGGATCTGAGCAACTAGCTACTGTTAATATTAATGGGAGTGTTGGTGAGGTCAATAAGGTTAAAATGAAGAATCTAAAACCCAAATTCCCTTGCACTCTTTGTAAGGGTGACCATTTTCTGAGGGATTGCCTTGGTATTCCCAAGGTCTTAGAATTTTGGTCCTCCACGTCATCGGCCCCTGCTGGTCATGTCGGTGATACTCCGTCAACTAGTGATGTTAAGGTTGGTAAGAAGAAGACAACTGTCAAATTCCCTTGCATGTTATGTGAAGGTGACCATTACTCTCACCTTTGTCCTCGTATGGATGGGGTTTCTTCTCTTTTGGAAAAACTTCAACTTCCAAAACGTTATCGTAAGATCTCCCCTAACCCTTTGTTAGTTGAGGGACTGGTCAATCTGGTTCCATCTCTGGTCAGTCCGGTTGATCAGGTGGTCAATCTATTTTTCTCCTCGATTGAACCACAAACCCAAGTAGTTGATCCAGTTCCTTCATCAATCAGCCCCACTCTTCATCAAAAAAGTGAAACCCAAGTGGTCAATCCGGTTCCGCCATCAGTCGATCCCACTCCTCCCTTGAGGAGTGCCAAAGTGACTGATCCAGTCCCTTCCTCGGTCAGTCCCACCCTTCATCCAAGGAGTGCCAAAGTGATTGATCCAGTCCCTTCCTCGGTTAGCCCCACCCTTCATCCGAAGAGTGTCAAAGTGGTAGCTCTGGTTACATCATTGGTCAATCTCACTCCTCTCCTGAAGAGTGCCAGCATGGTCGATCTGATCCCATCATTAGTCGATCCTACTCTCCCTCTAGAGAGTAAACCTGATACTGGCCATGTGCTTCTCATTGATACAGAATCTACCATGCCGGGGGGCATTCCTCCTTCTCCTGCGAAAACCCCTCAAAGTAATGAGACCATCCTTTTTGATTGGGGTGCGCTAACTAGACCTCCTCTTCCCTCTCACATTCCTTTCTAGATTACAGTACGGGTTTGTGGTCCGGGCGTTCCTCAAACACTGATAGATGAAGGTGCGTATGTTAGTATTTTGTCCTCTATTACTTGGCATGCTTTGGGTTGTCCTCAGCTTGTGTTGGTCACACAGAATCTGTTAGCTTTTAATAGAAGAACCAGTCAACCTTTAGGGACCCTTCCTCAATTTCTCGTAACTTTGGGAGGGAAAGCTATCTTTATTGATGTCATGGTAGTCCGAGACCCCTTGGATTTCTCTTTACTCCTTGGGCAAGATTATGTCTATGTCATGAAAGCTATTGTGTCCACTCTTTTTCATGTGATATCTTTCCCTCATAATGGAAGAATTGTGACTATTGATCAACTTTCATTCATCGGTCCTGACTAGATTACCTCCCTAAATGGTTCTTATATACAGACAGTATTGCCCCTGCCACATGTTAATTATGTGGCGTTGTCTCCTGTGACTTCAACTTTCGATGACTTAGATCCGATAGTTGACATGGTGATCTCTTTGGTAGGATTATTGGAGCTTGATCTCCTTACCCCTATCACGGCCCTCGACATGTGTTCCTTCGAGAGAATTGTTCTTCCATCCAGTGAAGATCTCTTGGAATCCATGACCGAGTTTTGCCCCTTGACATGGTGTCCTTCCAGACCATTATCCTCTTGGAAGCCATGATCAAGAAGAGTCCACGAGCATAGTTTCTCTTCTCTGTGGCAAGCTCGTTAAAAAAATGAAACAACAATACGAACACAGTTTCTCTTCTCTGTAGCAAGCTCGTTAAAAAATGAAACAAAGGCTTTGAGCATAGTTTTCCTTTTTGTCGCAAGCTCGTTAAAAAATGAAACAAAAATCTGGGTATTGAACCCGAAGCCTTGAGCATAGGTTTCCTCTCTGTCGCAAGCTCATTAAAAAATGAAACAGTCACTTCTCTTGAACCTTCTTTTCAGCCACCCTTCTCCTTTTTCTCATCTAGTAGAGAAATTGGTGACAACCTCAAAGTCGGTGAATGAATTGAAGCTTGGAGGGTATGTCTCCAGCCTTTGATGATCATTCTGGAGTTAAGCCACTAGCTTTCAAGCTGGGGGAATACCGAGCTTAGTCTTTGTTCTTTCTCGTGCTCGTAAATACATGAGAATGCATCTGGGTAAAATTTTATCTATTTTTCGGACATGTATGGATAAACGAAAAAGGAACCCCCTGGAGTCGTCTTTAAGCTCTTTTCAGACTCTCTAAACATGAAAATATTGCTGAGTGATCTTGCTTCCATTCCCACTCGTTAAAAGGTTTGAAAGGGCATCTTTCGAGTGATAATTTATCTCTTTTTCGGCCTCGCAAGACCAACATTACGAAAAAGGACAACATTGGAATCATCTTTAAAGTTGTTTTCAAACTCTCTAAATATGAAAAACCACCGAGTTTACCTTCTCTGGACTCATTAAACAATCATACATTGAAGGGCCCATATGGGACTGAACCCTTACTTCTTCCAGTTTGTAAAATAAAGGAAGAGGGACTTACCGAAGGTGAGTCATATTGAGCATGTGTTACCCTCCTTGAGATCGTTAAATTAAAAAGAGGTACTCGTCTATCTGGATGGGGGAAAAATTGAAAGAAGCAAGGCAAACAGTTTTTTGAGAACATTAACCAGTAATCCTTACAGTTGCCCTTGAACACGACACTTTGTTTTTGCACGTATTTTAAACCGCTGAACCTCTGCACTGAGCCAATACCTTGAGTTTTTTTTACTCCTTTGGTTCACCCAACGAAAGTCACCGTATCCACTACATTATCGTGTTTTGGTCCATGTCATGTTTCTGCTGTTGTGCCCCAGTGTTCAAGGGAAGTATATGCCCTGAGAGTCAACCATCACAAATATCCTGTTTCAATGCCCGTGTCAGTCCATGTGCTTTTGATCCACCAATTACATCTCTGTGTCAGTCTTGTGTCGTTGATGGGGGATACATCAAGGCCCTCCTTCGACAAGTCTATTCCTGTCGACTTCAACACATTATCCAGGAACTAGACCTAGAAACCAGTTAGTACCTTGGGACCTGCATGCATCAATGGTAGGCCTCCTCGCGTCCGGTGGGTTTACATCATTGACTTTTGATCAGATGATTCCACGGATGTTCGACTTCATCTCATTTATTCACATTTTCTAGAATGTACTAGAGTACTTTGGAAATCATTGACATCAATGGTGGTCTCCCTCGCGCTTGTTAACAATTTACCTCATTGACCGGTAATCAAGTGGTTTCTGCCACGTTCGACATCAGGACATCTATTCACATGGTTAGATTTGTACTACATCGGGATCAGTAAGAAGACCCTAGATTGAGTGATTCACTCTGATATGTACTTTACCCAGGTTGCAATGGAGTTTTTCTTGAACATTGACACATATATTGTTACATAGATCCACTTTGTATTGGCTTGTGGCTATGTTTTGTCATGTCGTAGATCCACTGTGTATTTTTCGTGGCTACGATTAGTTCATATCATGGAAGTATAGATCCACATTGTATCTTTGGTGGATATACTCTTTTTGTCAACACAATTATATATCCGCAGTGTATTTTATGGCGGCCATACCTTACAAGTCTTTATCACCCAAGCATAGGTATGCTTGCCTTGGGTTTGAAACATGTCATAATATTTGTTTGATGGTTTTGTGCAGCTTTTTCTAGCCTCTCTGCATCCATACCCTTGCTCGAAAAAGTATACAAAGTACTTCAGTCATCATCATCTTCTAACTTCATACTTTGGGGGCCAATCTGTTACACCTCAAAATTACTCACTTCGATAGTGTTGCAAGTGTTGTCATTACAAGTGTTGTAAGTGTCGCATCTTGTCTGCAAGTGTCGCATCTTGTTCGCAAGTGTCGCATATTGGCCACAAGTGTTGCAAGTGTCACAAACATCATACTACCATCTTGCCTATGTCATACCTCTAACAACGTCATAAAGACACTTAAGACACCTCAAAGACCAGTTTTGAAGAAGAGAAATCAGTTGACAGGGAGTACAAGACTTTTGACACTGAAAGAACCACTCAAAAATGGATTTTGGAGAGGAGCACTCCCCTATACACTGTCAGAGAGCGCTAGCGCTCCCTGGGCCTCTTTGAGGGAGCATTATAGTGCTTTGGTGCCCCTTTTGGTGGAGCGCTACCCTTCCTGAGCGAATTTTAGTTTGTTGAGATAAAACAGGGAAGAATCCCCTCAATCTCTGAAGGTGGTTGGATTTGAATCAAAGGTCTAGGCATGATCTTAGGGAAGAACCTCAAATGAAGGAGAAGAATCCTCAACTTATCCCAAATATCTCTCAAGTGGTTGAGCCTCTCCAAGGTTATATAAGGAGGCCTTCTCATGGTGAAAGGTACATGGAGAGATATAGATTTGAGATACCAAACTTATGACCTCATAAGTGGTATTGACAGGGAATGGAGATTCAAAATTGCATCAAACTTATGATCTCATGAGTGAGATGCCATCAAAGCAATCAATGTATATTACTTGAGAAAAGGGGTTGGACAAGGAGAACTGGATGAAGCTGCTGCACCTCCATCAAAGGATTGTAAGCACTTTTTACTTGTTCTCATTAATAATCAATGCTTGTCCTGTCCAATTACTCCATATGATCATTAATTTCTATAAACACTAGTTTATTGGAATACTTGATAAGTTGTTCTTCTCATTAGTCACTGAGTTATCCCATTGATCCACAATTGTATAAACACAAAAAACCATTTTACTTAAAGTTACCAAGCACCTTTGGTCTACAATCACAAAGGGTTTCTTGGAGTGATAACAAATTGGCGCCATTGCCGGGGAGAGGAGATTGAAGCTCAGCTTCCTTGGGAGACGATAAGATCCAGCTTTGATGATAGATAAAGTCTGGACATCATTTGGTTGTAATCATCTATCTGGCGACTCCACTATTCTGAAATCCGTTGGCAACCCCACTGGTATGACATGAACCAGATCTTTGCTAAGAGGTATGCGTTCTGTGATTTTTCACAAATTGTTGGTTTCCCTAATCCAGTGCCTAGTAGAGATGAATGGGAAAATAGTCTTCCCAGATTTTGAGGTGAAGATTGGGAAGTACCAGTGGAACATTTGCTGGAATTTCATGATTACATTCATCGGTTGCAAGTTGTGCATGAGGATGTTCAGATCCGGCTCTTATGTTTTTCATTAGAGGGGATTGCTTGTGATTGGTAATGGTCTCTTCCTATTGCCAGTATCAACTCTTTGGCAGAGTTTCATGCTGCCTTTTTTTGTTTTGTAAAGAGATATTTTCAACCAACCTTCTATTTCCTGAATGTTGTCATGAATTCAACTTATTAACTAAAGATTCAGAAAATTATGAAGAGTATGTTGTTATAGGGGATATTTCTCATTGTGACCAAGACATTGATGAGCTTCACAATAATAGCCATAGTATAAGTGATTTTGACATTGTGTCGAATGCATCCATTGTCTTAGGCTGTCAGGAAAATCGAATTGTCCCCTTTGAAGACTTGAAAGGTGATGAGTAGATTGACAAATCAACAAGTGAAAGTGTTGAATCTGTAGTAGATGCTGAGGGCAGCTCTCAATTTTTTGGTTTGCAAGGGCTGGAAGATCTCAGTAGATATGAGGAGGAAGGAGATGAGCTTAAAGGTTCAGATCAACAATCCTTCTTATATGACTCTCTGAAAAAGGATGAGCAGTCTGTATTCAGCATTGAGACCAGTAATGGTAAAAGAGAGTAGAAAAAATTGGATCAACAGTTTATGATGCATGTTTCTTTGTCAGATGTTGAGCACCCAGCTTGGTATGAATTTTTAGATCCAATTGCCACTCATATGGAGATGTTTTGCAGTAAGAAAATTCCAGTTGTTGCCATCATTGAGGTCAGATTTTTTAATTGTATGTTTGATTTTAAAGATTATGTTTCATATCCTACAGTCTATTTGTCTATAACTTTGCATAAAGTTGCAAGTCAATTGCTTTCTTGGCTGCTATGGAAATCTGTGTTTACCTGACCAAAATTTTAGATTTGGTTAGCAGTACGAGTAGGTAGAGGAATAAGCTCCTCATACGAGCAATTAGATCTTTTTCAATTGTTGATTTTATGAATAAATAGAGCAAACTGCAGGAAGACTACAGGTTTGCAGAGGGTACTGACGACAAGACATGTGTCCAAGAGGATGTAAGTATAATGAACTTGCTTGTTGTCCATAAGCAAACTGATGATATTGGCAAAACAACTGTGAAGATTGACTTATATACAAACAGTTTGGTATGTAAAGCAACCTTCAAACCAAATGCATGCATCAATTATTATGTTCTAGGTGATATTGCTGCATCTGCAGCTGCTAATCTAGCATCCATGTCAGTTGAAGACAACAAATCTGTCAATAGAAGGGCATTTTTTAAAAAGACTCTTTCAGCAACAATCTCAGAGAAAGTAAAAACATTTTCAAAGGCACCTCTCAAATTTTGCTGGCCAAGTTATAAGAAGAAATCAATGGAACCACCAAAGGAAAGATGTGGGTGGTGTGCTTCATGAAAATCGACTACAAATTGCCGCAGAGCCTGCTTGCTGAATTTGGCTACATGTAATCTCATGGAAGGTGCTGCAAATGTACCTGGTGGTCTTCATCCAACAAAGAATGGAGAGGGTCATCTTCCTACTGTTGCAGTGTATATACTATACATTGAAGATTGCTTATGTAGTTTAGTGTTTGGCCCATGGGAGAATCAGGACTTCAGAAAACATTGGTGCAAGTGTCTTGAGCAAGCTTCAACAACAAAAGAAATCGGGGCATCTTTTCGGCTCATTACATCAGTAACAGGTTGGACTAAACATGCAGATGATTTTTCCCCTCAACTTTCTGCAAATCATATAGGCACAAGCTCTGTTGTCATAGCTGCAAAACGGGGAGGTGGAAGGATCTCTACTTAAGTACTTCAGTGCATCTTACCATGTGAGATATTAAAACGAGCTAGACGCCAAGGTGGATTTAGGAGAATACCTGAAATTCTTTATGCAAAGACTACCAAGTGCCTGAGAGATGAAAATAGGTGTCGGAGAGGTTGCTTGAAATGTGGAATTACAAGAACAATCATTGCGCCAATCCAGACCAACTCATAAATTGAGTCCACATTTCAAGTCATCAAATCCCAACATCAAACCGATTTCAATCTCTTTTATTTTACCGAATGAAACCTCGCCATATGAAAAGATTGTAATATCTAGATTTGTGTGAAACGTGGGATCTATCCATCCACGGTTTGATAAATTTATGCAGGTATGAGACCGCACGCAAATGCCACGCATGTGTTTATTGTGAATATAGTTTGGTTATAAATCGTTTTGACCGGTGAAAGCATCAGATCCCATGCAAATTGCATCATGAAGAAATCCACGGAGAGGTTTGGAGTTTGACGATGTAGGCGAAGGCATTGTCAGTCTAGAAGGAGGGAGACTTTGCACAGGTTTCGTTGCGCACATTCCCTACCATGACATTCAAAAGAAGGAATGGAGACCGTAACAAGCATGGGTGTGGCCATGTTAAATTCATTCACTGCTTTAATTGTGGTAGATCCACTCCCAAGGATAAGGCTATGAAGAGGTTTCTTGTTCGTAACATAGTCGAGCAAGCTATCATGCGTGATGTTCAGGAGGCCCGTGTTCACGATGGATATATGCTTCCAAAGTTATACACAAAGATGCATTGCTGTGTGTCCTGTGCTATTCACTCTCATGTTGTCCGCGTCAGATCTGGGACTGATCGTCCCAAACGTGACCCCCCACAACATTTTAGACGGCGGGAGGAAGGTCCTAGGCCTGGCCAAGGTCCTCGACCAGGTGTCACAAATCCAGCAGCTGGTCCTCAATGAATTTTTCATTTCAATTCAACATATCAAGACAATGCTTTGTATCTGAAGCTGCTGGAAAACGAAAAGTCAAAGAACCAATTCCCATTACACAAATCATAGGGGAGATAGCAAATATGATGCATGAATTTACCCAATCTGGTGGAGTAAGACCTTTTGAAATTTCACTTTTGGTTTCTGGTTATGATGATAAATTGTCATCAGTCGAATCCGAGTGTTGCAGTAGGTCACTTAGCAGCTCGGGAAATTCAAGTCAATCTCTTACAGACTTGAAGGCATAAGATCTGGGAACAATCGAGTATATATCCCAAATTTTCAGGCACATAATCAATGGCAATTAAAATGATCGAAGATAGTTGAAGATAAGAAGACAGGTGGCAGAGCATCAATAGAAACAGTCAATTTCCAGCCTTCAAAGACACCTGCTATCAGATTGGAGATATCATGAGATATTCCATATTTTCAGGAAGACATTTTCAGGTAGAAGACTCGGCAAATTTCAGGAGGAAATGAAGTTAGTTGTAAATGAAAGATTTGATGGAGACAGAGGGCTCGAAATATTTTAGCTGTCTCATATTTTTTGCATTATTTTTAATTTTTATTTGCTAGTAGATAGGGATAATTTGTTGGTGACATTTTGCTATTTAAGATAGCACTTATGTAATATTAATGATAGAGGCCCGAGGGGATAAGGGTTGTAGCTTCTAGGCGTGAAATCGCAGAAGTCTTTGCCAAGTTTATGATGGTAAAAATGCAAAGGTTATAACTTTAGAGTTTATTGTTGATGAAGCAGTCATAGCTATAGCTACAGGGCACAAACAATCTGCTGGAGCTGATTGAAAAGATGAATCTCAGGAATAGCGTAAAGCTATTGCAAGCTTTTAGAGTACTTTGTCATCCACCTGATGAGTGTACTATTTCTATAATAGTTGACATGGAATTTCCAAAACCAGATGATAAATTGTAAAGGCTGAATAACTCCATGCCCAATACTAAAGGCACAAGGTCTGCTAGGTTCTTGGAAACCTCACAAGGAGGTCTCCATCCCAGTTGGAGCCAATGTTAGCGATAAAAAATGCACTGGCAATTTTTTTGAAGAATGATGCCTAATATTGCAGGGAACTTTTGACTACCTTCCCGAGCTCCAAATGCAGATTTGAAAGCACCATTGGAAATCTTAGGATTTCTAGATGTCGATCAACTATTCAAGCATGCAAAACAGACTTTCCACGACTGAGAAATTTGATTTTAAAAAAAAAATTGCGCTTTCACCAGCTAACTCGTCTTGAAATTTGCTAGTTAGCTGGTGAAAGCTCTTCTTTTCACCGGCTAAGGAGTAGATTTTTGGGTAAATTAGCTGGTGACAGCCTGTCACTGCTAGAATAACCAAATTTTTTCCCAGATTGGTTTTTTTTGAGTTTGAATGGTTTGAAACCTCTTCAAATGGACAATTGTTGAATAATCAAGTCTGATTCAATGGCTATTTTTGATGAATAAGGGAAAGAAGAGGTGTTTCAATCATTTTTGGTATTTTTTTCAAAGGCAAAAAATTAATGTTTTTGCACACTTCACCAAATTCGAATTTTGTCTTTGGAGGACCAAATCAAACAGCCTTGGGAGGCTAAGCTACACTTCATCAACAATCTACTACTCTTAGATATGGATTGACCTCATCTTGAGGGTTTTTCCTATTTTATTGTAAATATTGTTTTACTTTCTGTTTTTAGAATAATTGATCCATCTTTTTAGGATCTGAAACAACTTTGTAAAGGCTATAAAGCCTGGGGATTCAGTCTGAAGAAAGGGTTCAATCCTGGATACTTTTTGGCTATGTACTTTGACTCTTTTATGTTATATGAATCACAGTTCTCTTTTGTTACCAATGTCAGTATTGTTCATATGTTCACCACTCTGTAATTTGATTCAGTTCAACTTAGCTATTGAGAGCTGTCATCTTCTTGTGTAGCTCATGAATGTGAATTAAATGATTCTCTGCTATCTTGTATGACCCTACATGTCTGTGTACCTGGTTATCCTGAATAGTATTTTTCACACCTTATTTCATTACTGTAACTGATATTTTGTCTCTAAAAGCACTGGTTTATTTAGATGCATAATAAGTTGTCCTTTTATAAAGCCTTCCCAGTTATCCCATTGTTCCAAACACTTTGATTATCAAATTTCTTAAGTTACCAAGCATTCTTAGCCTACAACCCTAAGGAGTTTCTTGGAGCGATAACAGGTGTATTTGGAGAAGTCTCCAAAGTGATCCCCTTATGGCTAAGCTCTAAGCATGGCCCTCATGGGAAGATGCTTTAAAGAAGTATACAAGAAACCCATGGGTGTGGTCATGAAGCCCAAAGTTTTTTTTATGAATAATTACATGAAGGATATTGTAAATGCAGGTAACACGCTCATATATGGATAGTCCTCGTCATTTTATTTCCAACAGTAGGTGGAACATCACGTAGTTCCTCATGGTTGAGAAGTTATGAGGTCATGCAGTTGGAAGCCCTAAAGATGGGTTAAGAAGCCCCTAATTGATTTCAATATGGGTTAAGAAGACCCTAATTGGTTTCAAGTCATTAATGAAAGAGTAAAGTGGTTGTAACAAGAAAGTTCAAGCAACCCTAAAGTTAAGGAAAGAGGTTACTTAGAAAAAGTATATATACACCTCAAGAAGTCACTCATAAGTACATTCACACACACATTCTATTGAATATATTCTATGTGAGAAAGTAATTTTTATTTGAGGTAACCAAGGAGATCTAAGGTAAATTTCAGAGGGAAGATGGAGTGAAGAAGGGAAAAATTCCAAGGGAGGATGGAGTCTTGTGATGATGTGTTCTAAGGTATGTTATTTAAAGGTCATATTACCATTTTCACTATAACATTTTGTATAGAATGAATCAGATAGTGAAAATTGGAGGATGTTGAGAATACATATGAAGGTACTTGTGGTTAAAATTTCTACTTCTGGGTCATTTTATTTTGGAGATACACTCTGTGGAAGATATGGTTTTTGGCTAGTCCTGAAACTAGTATCAAATAGGTGTTCCAGGTATAAAAGTCACAACTTTTTCATTGAGGATCCAAATTTAGTGAGACCAATTGAAGTGGAAAGATAACATTTGGTAGTATCTTTTGTGTGAGTTTTAGAATCAGATATGAAATATTGAGCGTGGGGAATTCTGTACAAGTTTTATCTCTAGAATAGGCTAAAATTGAGGAAGGTTTGTCATTTTAGCTATAACTTATGCTATGAGAAGTTTCATACCCTGAAATTTTGAGGCGATGGAAGAAAGATCTTAGAGTATATGTGATTAAAATTTCAAACCTTTATTCATTACAGGTATGAATGTATGCTTGTTGAAAGTTAGGGTTTGTGACTAATCCAAAACTTGTCCCGTGAGACTGAGGTAAAGTTTGATGAAGATTTTATTCTCTTGTTGTTGAAGTTGAGGAAGAGCTACAAGTCTCTAATATTGTGTATCAGGTCAGCTATAGGATCATAGGTATTCTTATGTGTTAGTTTTGAGGCTTATTTTTATGTTTTTATGGTACATGCTTGAGACATGTCATGGTAGTGATTGTGCATGGTACACCTTGGTGATGCTATGATACATTGTTAGAAGAACATCTTGGATACTTGGCATATGGTTTGTTGTATGGTATATGAGTGATATGTCACATGTTCAATGGTATCTCTTGGTACATGGTTTATGGATGTTGGCACATGCTTGAGGAATATGGTTTGAGGTGCATCTTGATTACTTCTAGATGATGTAATGGTCATGCCTTTGGTATCTTGTTGAGGCATTGCTATATGTTTGAGGCACATCTTTCGTGCATGGTGTGAGGAATATTCTTGGTACATGTGTTGGGCTCTAAAGATGTCCTAAAATATAACCTCTATGCATCATCCAAAGGTAGGCGCTGGCACAAGCATTTTACTTGTCGCGTACGTAGGTTCTTACCTTCCGTTTTCAATACCCATCCTCCAGAGATGCAACCCATGCAAAGGGACAACAATCATAACAAAAGGAATGACAATTGTTCTGTTCAAATGAACAACACTACCTGCAAAAGGAACAACAATCATGACAAGGGAACAACAATCGTTATATTGGGTCGAACTAATGTTGTATTAATTGAGTTGTAGTACTTGCCCAACTATTTAATTTGTCAACATGGGGTTTGTAAAATGACGAAGCACACACAAAGTATATGCAAGATTGAAGCGGAACTAATCTAATCTAATGTTTAAGCTATGACTGAAATTGAATCATTAATCTAACACATAACTAAAATAGATTCATTAATCTAACACACGACTGGAATTGGAATTAATCTAGGACTGGGAAATTGTGCAAATGAAATTAATCTAGGAATGAGAAATTGCGTAAATGGAATTAATCTAGAAATGGAGAACTACATGAAGGAAAAGCAAATACAACATGTGAAGAGTTGAATGATACAACAACATATGAGAGCTCTCACCAATGAAGCAATCCTATATTATAATAATCAAACCAATCTTCATAAAAGAATAATGAAAGCATGAAAACCAAAACCATGAATCAAAGCTAAGAATTCCTTTCTCTTTCGAATCCTAATGACTACCATTAATGACTACTCTAATTCCATATTCTAATTTCTTGATTACTACTCAATTACTTGAATCCTCATGAAGAGAGAGAACTCTTTTTTATACATGAGGGCCTTGAAGATAAGATAACCATCTCATAATTACAGATCCAATTTTCTCTCAACCCATTTCCCATTATTACAAAATATAATCCCTTCAAATCCTCACACATATCTCTCATATATCTTGGATAAGATATTCCAACCAAATCTCCATGATCTTCTCCTTGGAATGGGCTTGAATGATCTCCTCAAATATTGAAATGGAGGAGGAAGTATTCGAGAAGTCCTTTTAAATTAATCCTTCTCATATTGCTACACATTACAAAGCTCACACATTTTTGAGATATATATGAAAACATGTCAATTTTGTAACATTTAATCACAAATCCCTTTTTAATACTAAAATGAATAAAGTGGAAAATAAGAAGGTGAAACCCAAGTATATTTATGAAATGATATCGTGAAAGGTTAATGGGGTGATGAAATGTGAAGAATAATGAAGGGAAAGGTGGATAAGAATAGGACATTTCTGAGCCCCAACATACCCCCCAACTTAACTTGTTGTATGTCCTCATGAAACCATGCATGGAGCTTCTCAAGAAATTTTGGCATCTGAAAGTTGGCTTTGAGTGATGATAATGAATGTTTCCAGGATGGGATTTACATGAGTAACAATTGACATTTTCTTATGGTTGGTTCTTGTGTGACAATAATGAATATAAAGAAATGTTGGTTCTTGTGTTAACAACATTCATTTCGTTTTTTTGTTCTCTTGCTGTTATGATAATAATTTGCCCATATTCTTATTGGAAAATATATACTATCAATGTGCATAAGGAAATATCACTGAGTATAAGAAAGCCCTTTTTTTTGTATATCTGTGAATCATGCCAATATGTATGTTGGCCCTTGACCAAGTTCTGGGACAATATTGGTCATGTGACCTATTTTGGGACTTCGACAACCAGTCGAAGAAGGAGTGCAAGATTGAGCAGAGATCAAGGGATTTAGGCCCGCTTTTGAGTCCTTTTTGGGTTTTTTGGATTATGTAATGGGAAAGGGATGTCGGCCTGTGGGTTTACCCATGCTTAGGCCCACTTTTGTAAAGTATAAATAGATATCTAGGCATCTATTAGAGATATATGTGTATGTAATGTAAGCTAAGTGCTAGTAGATATTGTAAGTTCTTTGTGCATGACTGTAAGAGGCTTGCAAAGATAAGTGTAAGTCATTGTAAGAATATATAGAAGGATTTGTGTTGTAGTGCAAGGAAGAAGGATATAGCGAGCTACGAAAATCTTCTATCCTATGCGAAGAAGGGTTTTTAATGGCTCTATACTGTAACTAATTGAAGACACTAATAAAGAATAAGAGTTGGTGGACGTAGCCCCAGAATGGGGGTGAACCACGTAAATCTATGTGTTATGCTTTGTTCTTTGACTCAATGTGCTCATCTTTGCTTTTGCTAAGTGCTTCGATGTATTTAGATAGATCCACTTATGCTTTGTGCTTCTTAGATGTGTGTGAATGTTAGATCTGACATGTATGAGGATGTTTAGTGCCGATCTATTGGATCTGATCTATTTTAATATTGCTAAGTGCTCAAATACCTTAGATCTAAGTAAATGCTATGATGCTTTGTGCTATCTGCGAAATATAATAAGGGTTGAATATTGATGAATGATCGATGCTAAGTGTTCTGTAAGAGATATAATCATAGATCTGTGTCCCATCTAAGGTTGCATACACCTGAGTCTTGCAACCACCCCTACCTCTACATCAGGTGAGACTTCATCTGCTTCACAGGTGTTGTCGAAAGGCCCGATATTTACGGTTTTGTTGGTGCGTTGAAACCCGGGTCTGCCCCTGTCCCAACAAATGGTTCCGTTACCGAGACTTGAAATTGTGATTGCTGGGAACTGAGAAGAACAAGCTTTTTGCAAAAAGGTTGACCTATAAGTCTTGTGCAAAGATCTGTGCCATAGTGCGCAATATTCTACTCGATTTATAAAGCTCTGTGCTAAGGAAATGAGTTCGGATCTGAAAGAAAGAGGCCCGATCTAAGGAAAAGAGGTCAGATCTGATGAAAAGAAGCAAGATCTAAATGCTTTGTGCTCTAAGAAAGGTAAAAGTGGAAGTTTATGAATAAAAGAGGTCAGATCTACAGAAAAGAGGTAAGATCTATAAGCTCTGTGCTCTAATAAAGGTAAGAATAGTCAAAAGTTCTTAGATCTAGAAGCTTTATGCTCTGTAGAAGTAAGATAAGTGGAAATGTTTGTTTCTAGAGCATGGATCTAGGTATTTTTGATAGATTCCATCCTAGCTTAAAAACTAGGGCATTAATAGGTGAAAGAAAGTTTGATATGAATAGATTTGATAAGCACAATGATAGATATATTATACCTATGCATAGAAGAATGTCTGGACTAACAAATGGATGCAAGATCCTAGAAAGAATTTTTTGCAGGTTAGCTACCACGATCCTAGTGCATAGTACAAAAGAGGCTGGGGATCATTTAAAAGAAAGAGAGGATTGACCCTCTATTACAGTTGCCGAAGACTAGGACATCTTGCTAAGGAATGCCTTGGGAAAAGGCCTAGTTGTCTTTGTTGTAAAGCTATGGATCATGAAGTGTTGGATTGCCCTAGAATGATTTCTAAGATTGAAAGAATGAATATGAACCAGGGAAACCCTAAGGTAGATCCAGAAGAAGTAGAACCCCAGAAAGAATTAGAGAAGATATTACTACAGATGAAAGGCACTTTGAATGACCACCGACATATTAGATTATCAGAGGTATTTAAAGAAAAAGAATGCATCGAGGAAAGAATAGGAGACTTTGACATTGACTGTGTTCTGGATGAAGACACGCAGACGAATATCATGATAGAGAGAACTTGGTAAATTATAGGGAGGCCTGCTATGATTCCTTTGTTAAGAGGCATAGGGTTATTCAGAGGGAAATTGATAAACCTATGTGGAAAGCTCACTCAGATATCTATGAATGTCAATGGAACTTTGACAGAAGAAGATTTTGAGATTATCAAATTTATTGAGGACAATGCCTCGTTTACTATGTTACTTGGAAAACCTTGGATTGAAAGAGATCAAGCCAGAAAGAAGGAACACGAAAAGGTTTTAGAACATCAAAAACAAAAGTTAAAATATTTCATGAATAGAAGGGTTGCACAGATGATTGAAGAACAAGAGAATAGATCGAATCTACTTAGCGTTAGAAACCCAGATGTCAAAGCTGTAAGAACATCAGAAAAATCACAGACGACTGAAGTACCTATCCCAAGTAAAGAAAAGGTATTACCCCTGAGT
Source organism: Picea engelmannii (assembly GCA_009831015.1). Classification (NCBI taxonomy): domain Eukaryota; kingdom Viridiplantae; phylum Streptophyta; class Pinopsida; order Pinales; family Pinaceae; genus Picea; species Picea engelmannii. The sequence continues at coordinate 671,877 of ML784307.1, forward strand.
CCTAGGAGAGAACCTCAACAACGCGAAGTGACTATGTTCAAGGAAAATAAAAATCAGAATGGGAAAAGAACCATCGAGACGAAGCTCACTAGAAAGAAGGCTAGAAAGCTGAGTAAGAAGAATACTAAGCTTGAAAAGTTATAGTTGGTTCCAGAGGGTACCTCGTAGAAATAAACTTTGCAAAACTGGAGCTTCGTCGGGATAACAGATCAATGACATAGGGCACTTCTCCATGGTGAAGCGATATAGCCATTGGAGGCCAATATATCTGTTCGAATGCCACTCTGAACAGATTGAAAAGCATTGATGGCTCACCACTAGCCCGTTGGACTGCACCATAATGGACATAACACGAATTAATGAGGCTCATACCCATTGCAAAGCAAATCGTTGACAAGATCGCCTATATATCTCATTGCACCATGCCCGAAGAACACTTTTTCCACTTGATAATTTGAAGCCCACAGACTAGCAAGTGTATACAGTGATCATCTCACCCTTACTGTTCATTCCTGTGCAGTGTTTAGATCACTGTGACCCCGATAATTTATCCCGAGTGCATATGTCCAACGAGCTCACTATAATCGAAGAATCTATAACAAAAGTTCTTCTTGATTTAATGACTGAGAGAGTAATGTCGGAAAGAGGATTATCCATAGGTGTTCAGGCATCTTTGACGAGAGGACTGGCAGCCTCTCCATCCACTACTCAAGTCGGACAATCTTGAAAGGTTGAGGAGAAGAGTACTAAACAAAAAGATGATATCGCAAATGCCAAGCTGATTCCGAGCATTCTACCTGCCTACCTACCCCCTTTAAGAGGCACCATCAATCGGGATAATGTGCCTAGAGATTTTGACTATGCTTTGGTCACGACGTACCTCCCGAAAGGGATACGTGTAGTTCGAACCGACTAGGATAAACTCCCAGCATTGAAGTTCAGTGACTTCAACCTTGGCGATAGGAAAGCTTATAGCATGCTTGCCCCACATAAGTATTTGACCAGAACTAAAGGAAAAAATTCAAAGATTATCCCGCAGTCATGGACCCAGAACCTCGCGCAGTCCACACTGCTCAATGTGATGAAGATATCGCACATCAACAGACACCAGGAAGTGTGTTAAGCCCTAATATTGGCTCATTACCCCTTAATTGGGGCATATTACATTAGTAATGTTATTTTATTTATGTCGGCTTTATTCCATTAGTTGTAATTATACCTCCTAGTCTCCTATATATACCAAGGAGACATTTTCATTTGGAATCATCTTGTACTTGAACATTTATGTGGGGTAAAAGGAGGTTGCCCCCTCAAAGAGGCTTATTATCTGAAATTATCTCTTTTTCAAGGAATTGAGTACTTATTTTGATGTTTTTCTATGCTATATTGATATTTGGTTCTTAACATATGGTATCAGAGCTCAAGGTCTTGGGGTTTCACTGCTACATATGAGATACCATGGAAGTTTCACTATAAATTGTTTTCTACAATGATTCCAAAGGAACGGCTTGGAGGATATTTAGTATATGGATCAAGGTATGTTGGGTTAAAAATTCATCTCTTGAGGCCTTATACTTTCAGAGATAGAGCCTTTTTAAGATAGGGTTCTAGAATCATCCTAAATTGAGTCATTGCGGAATTTTCGCTATAAAAATTTTTCTGCAGCATTTCAAACCTTGAACTATGGTGGATATTCTCAGAAACTAGTAAGGTATATGTGGTAGAAATTTCATCTTCTGGTTCATCTTAAATTTGTATATACACCCTGTGGAAGATAGGGTATCTGACTAGTCCTATTGACTAGTCTCAAGCAGGTGCCTCGGGTAAAACAATCATAAATTATTCCTAGAGTATCCAAATTGAGTGAGACTAGTTGCATTGGATATTGGACATCCCATAGTAGTTTTGGTACGAGTTTTAGAATTTTATATCAATTATTTTGTGCGAGGCATGCTATACAAGTGAGATCTCCTGGAAAGGCCAAAAATCAGCAAGTTGTGGGGAAGTTACTGTAAATTCCACTTGGCACATCCAATTTTTATTAGAATTGGGGCATTGAAGAGAAGAAAGATCATAGAATTACAAAAAATAAAATCTCATACTCAGAAGGACCAAAATTTTTGAGATACAATAAAAGGAAGATTGTCTAGCAGAACCACCTCAAATTCAAGGTTTAAAGTGATACTTGGCCAACATGCCACCAAAAAAGGGAACTTCTACACCAAATAAGCCTCCAGGCAATCCTACTTGGACTCTTGATGAAGGTGAAGAAATGCGTAGGGACATAAATGAACTACAAAATAAGATGGATTCAATGGAAGCTAAGTTGGATACTAAGATGGATGGTTTAAAAGGGGAGATTATGGAAGTATTGAAAAATTTCGTAACAAAGAAGACACCTGACAGTGAAAATGCATCCCATGAAATTCATGATGAGGACACAAGGAAGGTGAATCAAGAATGGAGAAACTCCAACTTTGGGTTGAAGACAAACCACGTTCCTAAGATCAATATGAGGAAGTTTGATGGCAAGGACCCAATCACATGGATACTTCAGATGGAGCAATTATTTGATCTACATAATGTGCCACATACACAAAAGGTACGAATTGCTTCTTTATATTTAGAACCCAA
>ML784307.1:694659-707348 GCA_009831015.1 Picea engelmannii
ATAGTGGAAGCACCCATAATTTTATTCATCGCTGCATTGCCCAAGAAACTCATTGCTACATCCATGCCATCAACAATTTCCAAATCATGATTTCCAATGGTGGTTCCATGAAATGTGGAGGGCGCTGTGAAAATGTGCGTCTCAAAATCGGTGACTACCACCTAAAATCCCATATGTTTGCTATCGACATGGGCGGTTGTGACATTGTGTTGGGTGTAGACTGGCTAAGGACTTTGGGTCCCATTCTCATGGATTTTAAGGAATTAACCATGCAATTTGACCAGGAAGGCCGCCAATATAAATTCCAAGGCATCACTGTTGGTTCACCTGAGATCATTAGTTCCCATTTCATGGAAAAGCTTCTCAAAAAAGGTCATTTTGGTGTCATTGCCCAACTCCATGCCATACAAGCAACAGAGACACCCTCGGTGCCGCAAGACCTCCAAGCCCTCCTTTCTAAACATCAAATGGTATTTTCCACTCCCCAAGGACTCCCTCCTTCCCGTGGTGTTGATGATCATTCCATTCCCCTTGTACCAGGAAGCCTTCCTCCCAATATTCGTCCATATCGCTACCCATTTTCACAAAAAAATGAAATTGAGAAAATGGTCTAGGAACTCCTTCATGCATGCATTATCCACCCTAGTATGAGCCCTTACTCTTCTCCTGTAGTCATGGTCCTGAAGAAAGAAGGTTCTTGGAGAATTGTCCTGACTTCCATGCCCTCAACAAACTGACCATTAAAGACAAATTTCCCATTTCTGTCATTGAAGACCTCCTAGATGAATTGAGTGGTGCCCAATTCTTTACTAAACTTGATCTTCGCTCGGGCTATCACCAGATACGTATGAAAGAGGTAGACATTCCGAAGATGGCCTTTCGAACTCATGAGGGCCACTATGAGTTTTTGGTCATGCCCTTTGGCTTGTGTAATGCCCCCTCCAACTTCCAAAGCCTTATGAATCATGTCTTCTGTCCCTTTCTCTGTCATTTTGTCTTAAATTTCTTTGATGATATCCTCATCTATAGAAAAACCTGGACAAAACATATTACTCACGTGAATTGAGTTCTCCATCTACTCTCTCAGCACCAACTTTTCCTGAAACAGTCTAAATGTGCTTTTGGTGCCTCAGAAGTAGAATACTTGGGTCATCTGGTTGGCAAGGATGGCATCACAGTGGATACGAAAAAGATTGAAGCTATGCAAGACTGGCCACACCCAAAGACTCTCAAAATCTTGTGTGGATTTCTGGGCTTAACAGGGTATTATCGCAAGTTTGTTAAGAATTATGGAAAGATTGCAACACCTCTCACTACTCTCCTAAAAAAGAACTCTTTCACTTGGACTCCAACCGCTGCTCAATCTTTTCAAACCTTGAAGATGTCCATGTGCACCACTCCAGTTCTGGCCCTTCCTAATTTCAAAAAGACCTTTGTGTTGGAATGTGATGCCTCAGGGAAAGGAATTGGTGCTATCCTTATGCAAGAGGGTCGACCTTTGGCCTTCACTAGCAAGCAACTATCTGAAAGGAATCTGGGCAAACCCATCTATGAAAAGGAAATGTTGGCTATTCTGCATGCTGTTGATCTATGACACCCTTATCTCTTGGGGCAACGTTTCCAAATTAAGACAGACCATCAAAGCCTCAAGTATTTTCTGGAACAACGCATTTCCTCCCTGGAGCAACAAAAATGGGTGACTAAGCTCTTTGGATATGATTATGAGATCATTTACAAGAAAGACAAAGACAATGTGGTGGCGGATGCACTTTCCCAAAAATATGAAAAAGAAGGATCCCTTTTTTCTCTTTCCTTCATTGTACCAGATTGGCTCCAAGCTGTTCTCCAGGAATGGCTACAAGATCCCAAAAGTTTGCATTTGATCCAACAATTGCAATCCAATGCTCCAGCTCCCCCAGGGTACTCTTGGCTATAGGATGAGCTTCAATACAAAGGCCATTTGTATTTAAGTAAACAATCAAAGCTTAAATCCATGGTACTTTCTGAACTTCATGCTATGCCCACAGCGGGGCACTCCGGGTTCACCAAAACCTATGACAGGGTCAAACGTTCTTTTTTCTGGGATGGTATGAAATAGGGCATCCATAATTTTGCCATTGAATGTGATGTGTGTCAATGCAACAAGGGATAAATAGTCAAATCCCTGGGCACACTACAACCGCTTCCGATTCCACCTGCTATTTGGAAGGATATCTCTATGGACTTTATTACTGGCTTACCCAAATCGAGAAATAAATCAATCATATTGGTGGTTGTGGATCGTCTTTCCAAGTATGCTCATTTCTGTGCTCTTCAACACCCATTTACTGCATCCATGGTGGCTCAAATTTTCATGGACCAGGTCTTCAAGCTTCATGGCTTGCCGCACTCTATTGTTTCTGATCATGACCCAACTTTCACAAGAAATGTTTGGCAATAACTGTTCAAGCTACAGGGCACCCAATTGCATCTCAGCACAACTTATCATCCCCAGACTGATGGTCAAATGGAATTTGTCAACAAGTGTTTGGAAACATATCTGAGGTATTTTGCCTCTGAAAAGCAAAATCAGTGGGCTCAATGGTTACCCCTAGCTGAATGGTGGTACAACACTTCCTACCATACAGCTACACACATGACTCCTTTTGAAGCGGTATATGGATAGAAGCCACCTTCAGTTCTCTCATACTTACTGGGTACCTCGAAGGTCCAGGCGGTTGACCAAACACTTACAGTTCGAGAGGATATTCTCCATACCCTCAAAGAGAACTTGGTCATGGCACAGAATCGCATGAAGCAACAAGCAGATCAAGGTCGCTCTGAACGTCAATTTGCAGAAGGGGATCTGGTGTTTCTACGACTGCAACCATACAAGCAAACTTCCCTCAAGGCCGAGCATTGTCAGAAGCTAGCACTCAAATTTTATGGTCCTTATATAGTTCTCAAGCATGTGGGACAAGTCGCTTATCAGTTAGCTCTGCCCATTCATTCGAAGCTACATCTTGTTTTTCATGTTTCATGCTTAAAGAAGGTGATTGGAACTAGGTGCCAAATTCAAACCAACCTTCCCGAGTTAGCTGAAGAAGGATCCATTTGGCTACAACCAGAAGTAGTTTTGGACCAGCGTGAGCATCGCCTACATCAGAGAACCATCAAGGAAGTGTTATTCCAGTGGAAAGATACAACTCCAACATATGCCACTTGGGATCCAACTACCATTCTGCAACAGTTTCCACATCTCAAGCCTTGAGGACAAGGATTTTTTTAAGGGGGCAGACATGTTAGGGTCCTAACCCACACATAGGTAGAGAAATATATTCGGATGTAATAAAGGTCAATATTAATAAGGCCTTTCAATAAAATAGAATAAGGCAGATGTAAGAAGACTTAATAGAAGCTTCCTCTTCTAGAAGGATCTTCCTCTAGATGCTTCTTTTGATAGACATATTTAGTATAAATAAGGGTCGAGGGTATGAGAAACCTAGCTTGGAGATTATTATAATAGAGCACTACTCGACTGGAGGTTTCCCCCTCGAAGAGGCCCATGAACATTGCTTTCTGCATCAAAGTGTTATTTCTGTTGTTGTTCTTATATCATTTCTATGTTATTGTGGAGATTATGCTAGTTATATTACTGTTATTCTGCCATTTCTAGCATTTTATTTCTGTTCTGCATACTTTTTATATCTGGTATATTACAGAAAGAATGTTGAAAGGTGGGCTTTAAGGAATCCCACATCAGTCAACACGAGTTTGTAAAACGATTGGTAGGACTATAGATGTAAAGATCTCAGTAGCAACAAGGTTTATGATAAGGAAATCAAGGCAATGCGATAATGGAAAGGGAACTTGACTGGTTTTATTAACAAGGAAAAAGATCTGAAAAGAAGCAAATGATGTATGCAAATCAGAAAGATAGGGATGTGCGAAGTCATGATGGATAAGGCAATGGGAGATGGCTTCAACACAAGAATGATCAATGTATTGTCAAGGAGTAATTTAGGTAAGCATATCATGACGCAAAATGGTTTACAAATAGGTGTAGTAACAACATGTTACAAATACATAAGTAACAACATGTAAAATACATGTGTAACAACATATGTCATGAAATGTATAATGAAGATCAGCTCCTTCAAACTGTTAACAAACATGTTTTTCTAAAAAATGTTGTGATTCTTGAAGATAACTACGGCATGGAACACGAGTGTCTTTGTTCCTGCAATCAAACTTAGTACTAATCCTGCAATCAAAATTGTGAGAGCAATGTAGAATGTAAAATACAATATTGAATACAAATGCGAACAAATTCATAAAGAAAATAAATGCAATTATACCTATTGTCCGCACTTGTTGGTTTGGTCATTGATTGTTGCCAAAGTGACTTAAGAAAAACAAAGGATGTTAAATGTAAAACCATGTATTTATTACTATTTTCAAGAATGTTTTAAAGTGTCCATTTGCAATTTTGTATTTTATTTGTATTTTTTTAATTTTGTTTGTTTATCTAAAACAAAGAAGACAAAGAAAATATTTTGACATTTTTTTTTTATTAGTTTATATATAAAAAAAACTAAACAAAAATATATATAGATAACTGTTTATTTATTTAAACTATTTTATTTATTTACAGAAATAACAAACAAAATATATTTTTTTACAAAACAAACAAAATAAATGTTTTTTTTTTGTGTTATTTTTGTTTTATATATATATCAGATATATAGATATTAATTATTATATGTGCATATTAATAACAATACAAATTCTAAACTAAAAGTCTTCACTCTTCATCCAAGCCTAAAATTGTATTGTCTACCCTCATCGTCTTCAACTGTTCTTTGTGTGCAGGATTGGAAAAACTCTCTAACATACTAGACATAGATGGATCCTACATGAGAGCTTTACCAAGTCGTTACCATTTTTCCCTGCATGTTGCATGTTGCACGCTCTGTTGAAGTTGCTCAGCCATCTGATTGAAAGACAGATCCTTGGCTCTATCTGCTCTATTAATTCTTTTATGCTGGAATCATTAAGTAGACAGACATTTCATTGCAAAGAAATCAAATGGGTTGGTTGTGTATCTACCACGTTGAAAAACCGACCATCCCGAAATTGATCTTTTTCATGGTTCGAAAAATCAAAATTGATCTCAAACCACGCAAACGTTTCAAAAACTGCTTGCGATTCATCTAAATGAGACTCTTTTGCACAAAACCCATGTTCTGTATTTTTAAAATTCGTCACTATTTGCTCATAAATTTCACCCGAAGTTGACTGTCTGCAACTGCACGTTAATTGACGGAAAAAATAATTTCCAAAGAAAATACAATTATTATTATTCGTCCATAAAGAACTGATAAAAAATTCTTAGAATGTATTGCACAAACAATTAACGAAGAGAATGTGATGGGTGTAGGACATTGATGCATTGGGCATTTATCCAAGCTTACCAGAAGAAACCTAGCAAGCTACATAGTAAGAAAAATAATGTCACCAATGGGATTCAAATTCAACAACATCTGGTTAACAAATCAAGGCTTTAGATTGAATGCAAGAATATGATGAACAAATATTGTTTTTGAAGATGCGAGAAGATAATGATAGATCATAGAAATCACGTTGGATGGTAATGTAGGCAACCGAGAAATCTCATACAAGAAGGGAAAATCATTTTCTTTTATTGTGCAACGACCATCATTGGAATAGGTGAATTATATATATATATATATATATATATATATATATATATATATATATATATCATGTTTTTTTTTGTTTTGAATGAAGACCCTCCACTTTAATTGTTTTAGACTATCACTCTACTCATCACAACCCAGTTCCAGACCATGATTTAATACCTGGAATATATATTTTTGATTTGAGAAATTGTAACAATCCACATATTTTGGTGATTTAATACCCAGAATATATATTTTTGATTTTTAGAAATCGTAACAGTCCACATATTTTGGCCCAGGAAACTCCAACTAGACTATTACAGGCTTTCTCTCGTCCCTCAACAATAATATCAAAAACTTACCTTAAGATGGATGCTCATTAGGTATTCAGTTATAAAATGACGGCAACGATTTCTAGTGTAGTGTTTAGTCTAGGTTTTATGTTTTCATCCGAGGATAAATCTTCTTTAATAAAGCTCATGTTGAAAGGGTGCGGTGTAACAACAAACAGACACTTCACATTGTTGCAAATTTTCAGATGAAAGCTACTTCTCGAACCTTATGAGCGCAGGCATTAAAAATTTCTACAAAGATTCTGATTTGGTGTCTGGTCATAAAAATTATTGGAAAATTTTGCCAAACATCTCGAATCACAAAGCAATCAAGGCGAGATGAAGCTCGATATGAAAATGCAGAAATGTTTAGATAAAATTTTCTGTTGCGAAGGTGCATGGATAAAAAAATGTGTGTAGTGTTACTATAGGTTTTATATGGGCAGTGCAACGCAAATTGCAAGCGGGACACACCGTTTCAGTCATTAGTTTTGGTTCAGAGTCACTGTTTCAGCATGTAAGGACAAAAGATTTATTTTTATCTTGTTCACCTAATGTTTTATTTTTATTTGCAGATTGAGGATGGACACGCAACAAAGATTTTTATTTATTTATTTATTTATTTTAATTTTAATTTTTACATTTGTTTCAAAANCTGAAAAATGTAAAACAATTTTTTTTTAGCAAATGGAGTAAACACATTTAAAAATTGGAGACAAAACATAGATTAGGAAATTGTTTGTATCGTCAATAATAAAAATTAAAATTATTTCAGAAAACGTTAGAGGCATCCTATTTTCTAATCCTCGCGATCGCTCGAAGCGCGGAGGAGAGCATACTTATTCTAAAACAAAACAAAACTGAAAATAAAATCCTACCTACACTACACTAATTAAAAATGAGAGATTAGTTACGTGTAGTCAAATAACCAATGTAGCCATGCACGCAACAGTAATAAAAATATGTTATCTTTCAATTTTGCAAATGACAGTTGGGAATATGTATGAACGTGCAAAATCAGCGGTTGAAATTGTAAATTAAGAAAATAAAAAGAAAAACTAAATGAATCTAACCTAGTACTCGCTTGAAACCATCGTTTGATTAGGATTTTGTAGGCGCGTTGTTCCTCGCTCAGATCATGCTGTAACTCCTCTTCATCTTCCTTGATCTCCTTTTCAATCAATTGTTCGTCATCGGATGCATAAGAGTCTTCAGATGTTGGATCTTCAATTGTTTCTGGAGGAGTATTTGAATCTTTGATCCTTGTCAAGATCTCATCTTCTAGAGAAGAGGAAATCCCAATATCTGCCAGGACCTGAGTGAGTAGTTCCAAGCTGAAATTCATTGTTAAACCATGTTAAAAAAAGGACTCTTACAACACCCAAATAAAAATGAAAAACTTAAATAAAAACACTCTTGTTAAAACAAAAAACAATTACTCTCCACAGTTGCGGAAATTAAACGCTCTTGATAGTTGGTTGGGACAGTGAGGAGTCTCCTCTCATGAGATTCTATGACCCTTAGAACCATCACATGTAGATCACACTTGCAAAAATTAAACACTCTTGCATAAATTGAAATTTCCAGGAATCGAAACTACTTTTACCTAGTTGGTAGGGAGAACATGAGGAGTCTCCTCTCACGAGCTTCTATGACCTCTTACCAACATGTCCAGATCACACTTGCATGAATTAAACACACTTGCATAAATTGAATTTTGCAGAAATTGAAACTACTTTTACCTAATTGGTAGGGAGAACATGAGGAGTCTCCTCTCACGAGCTTCTATGACCCCTTACCAACACGTCTAGATCACACTTGCATGAATTAAACACTCTTGCATAAATTGAAATTTGTAGAAATTGAAATTACTTTTCCCTAGTTAGTAGGGAGAACATGAGGAGTCTCCTCTCATGAGCTTCTATGATCCCTTACCAACACGTCTAGATCACACTTGCATGAATTGAAATAAAAAAGAAACTAATACCTCAATCCATCATGCTTCCCTGGCAATAGAGCCAAAATGTTGGGCTCTAAAGATGTCCTAAAATATAACCTCTATGCATCATCCAAAGGTAGGCACTGGCACAAGCGTTTTACTTGTCGCCTATGTAGGTTCTTACCTTCCATTTTCAATACCCGTCCTCCAGAGATGAAACCTATGCAAAGGGACAACAATCGTAACAAAAGGAACGACAATTGTTCCATTCAAATGAACAACAAAAGGAACAACAATCATGACAAGGGAACGACAATCATTATATTGGGCCGAACAAATGTTGTATTAATTGAGTTGTAGTACTTGCCCAACTATCTAATTTGTCAACCCGGGGTTCGTAAACTGATGAAGCACATGCAAAGTATATGCAATATTGAAGCATGACTAATCTAATCTAATGTTTAAGCTACAACTGAAATTGAATCATTAATCTAACACACGACTGAAATATAATCATTAATCTAATGCAGGAAATTGAAACACACGACTTGGAATTGAAATTAATCTAGTTGTGTAAATGAAAATAATCTAGGAATGGGAAATTGCGTAAATGGAATTAATCTAGAAATGGAGAACTACATGAAGGAAAAATAGGTACAACATGTGAAGAGTTGGTTGGCACAACAACATATGAGAGCTCTCACCAATGAAGCATTCTTATATTACAATAATCAAATCAATCTTCATTACAAAATAATGAAAGCATGAAAACCAAAACCATGAATCAAAGCTAGGAATCCCTTTCTCTTTCGAATCCTAATGAATACTCTAACTCCATACTCTAATTGAATCCTCATGAAGAGAGAGCACTCTCTTTTATACATGAGAGCCTTGAAGATAAGATAACCATCTCATTATTACAGATCCACTATTCTCTCAACTATTTTCTCATTATTACAAAATATAATCCCTTCAAATCCTCACACATATCTCTCATATATCTTGGATAGGATATTCCAACCAAATCTCCATGATCTTCTCCTTGGAATGGGCTTGAATTATCTCCTCAAGTCTTGAAATGGTGGAGGAAGTATTCAAGAATTCCTTTTGAATTAATCCTACACATATTACTACACATTACAAAGCTCACACATTTTTGAGATATATATGAAAACATGTCAATTTTCTAACATTTAATCACAAATTCTCTTTTAATACTAAAATGAATAAAGTGGAGAATAATAAGGTGAAACCCAAGTATATTTATGGAAATGATATCGTGAAAGGTTAATGGGGCGATAAAATGTGGAGAATGATGAAGGGAAAGGTGGATGAAAATAGAACATTTCTGAGCCCCAACACTACCCATATAGCATATCAAGTTAACCAATTTCCAAAATGGCCATGTGTAAAAAAAAAAAAAAAAAGTGCCATGTATAAAAGAAAATGTGGAGGTAGAAAGCCAAAAATTGCAAACAATCATAGATCAACAATCCCAATTCAAAAGGTGCTGGACAACTAATTGAGGAAGGGGGACCGAAATGAATTACCATGGTTTGGGCACATTCAACGTGGTAGACAGTCATTAAGTTTAGGCTTCCCAAGGTGGTTTTCTAAAACCATTTTAACACCCCCATGAAATAAACCATGAACCGACAAGTGGCATAAATGGAAAACATTATGGTTTTTGTTTTATACCTGCATTAATACTGAAGCAACCCTGCTTCCCGACCATCACCGAATGAACGCATAGTGCCAGGGAGAAATAATTCTTGCTGGAGCACGCCTATTTACCATTCCGCCCCTCAGGAGAGAACAATGTGTGTAAAAACATATCCAACCTTCACTATGTGAGAGGTCCTGTGAAGGAATATCTGAGGCTCCGAAGCTACTACATAAACGCTCCCATCAATATTGAAAATGGAAGCACCAACGAACCGAGCACCAAACCATCAGTATCCGAGGCATTTGCATTTGAGGCTTTTGAGTTCAAGGCGTTTGTTTCTTTTGCTACAAATCGAGGTGTTCTAGGTGTTTGCAAATCAAGTCAGTTGTACCAGATCTAAGCATGGTTCTTTTCAGCATGCTGACGTATATATTCGAACAGCTATATCGCACCCAATCTTTAGTAGACACTGATAGAATTCTTGCAAATTCTGCCGTAGGTTGTGCTTAGACTCTATTTGACAGCGCCATCTTTTTAAATTGGTGATCACCAAAGGCACAAGATACTTCAAGGTGACCCTGCAGGTGTCCATTTGCTTCAACATAACCTCCAGCCTTCTGAATCTTGGCATGCTCTTGATGATAGATGTTCGCAAACACTAGGTGGAAAAATCTTTCAAAACCAAGAAACCGTGTTCTATTCGTACAGTCTCTCTGACATTTTGCAGTGGCTTGATAGTACATTTTGCGGGGCCATCTGAAAACCATGAAAGGCTTGGAAGAACCGCAGTTTTTAGAGGGAATTGTGTTGTATTTGAAGATGCAACAGTTACATAATCCCCTCTGTCTTTAGCAGTTTTTGACATCTTAGTAGGAAAAACTCGATCACCAAAAGTAGTTGCAGCTTCCCCTTCATCTTTCTTCAAAGAATGTTCAGACTGTAGAGAACTGGCCTTTGTCTTCTTTTTTAATTGCTTTATGTTCCTAGGTTACAACAATAGCTTTCAAAGTGCAATTGGAATTTTCTAAACTCTTCTGATCATTATTAGTAGTTGACCTTGCAAGGACAACCTTTGCATCTCCAATGTTGGAAATCAAAACCATTTCCCCAAGAATCCAAACACAAACAACCGTCGCTCCATCCTGCCATCCTCGAGGTATCCCAATAGAAAGAACATTGGCATATAAGAAAATGCAAGCAAACGACCTGTTGCACATGGTTAGAACTGCTGACCTGAAATTAACTAATTTTTTTAATTAATAAGGGTGCTCATGCTATTTGAAAAAAATAATTTCTTATTTATTGAAACAAACAAATCTTGAGATAGCAAGCATGTTGGGATATTATTCTTTCTGGTACAGTAGGCATAGCTGGTTCTTCGAGGTGAATCTTAGAATGTCGTAAGATGGGATCTCAATGGATAACAAAAATTGGATCTGGGCAAGATTTCGCCCATTGCCCATACTTGATCTACAACAAATGTATCCCAATCAATAGGGCATTCATAACACTAGATCTGCGTGCTCTAGGAACCCTATTTTCGATCGAAATCCCTGATTTTAGATATGACGTGGGTGGTGACAGTTTTGAAAATAAGATTGCCATTGATCGTTAAAAATGGAATAATATTTCTACAAATCAATCAACTCAGATTTAGTCTTGGAATGTCCGACAGAAAAATATCTGAATGCATGGCATTGCTATTAAGCCAAAAGTCAAGAAAACCAAAGTCTTTCTTAATGTTACGGTGTCAACAACTTCTTTGATTTCCTTGATGATTGAATCCAGAATCATAACAAGATTTTCATCCACCTCGTAAACAGGCTTAAATTTAGTCCTCTACTTCAATTCCCTTAGCACAACACTCATCAGACTTTATCATGATCCTATCAGCCATGTAATTGTAGTCACTCATATTTAGAACTGAAATGGTGGGCGTAAGAGCTTTTGAAAAACCCAAGCCTTCTGTAATACTCAACAAAAAATAGTGACAGAGAAAGATGAACTTGTTCCTCTCCCCATACTATATTTGTCTCAGAATTACGATTGTTCGATGAAGTAGCTGGCTGCGATGAGTACGAATTAGGATTACATCCATGTCTACCTTTTCCCGACAGAATAAGATGCAGATAATTCGTATATAAATGTCTAAATACTGTTAATTTTTTCAAAATCCCAACCCAGTTTCAGTCTCGCTGATTTTTCAGTCAAATTTAAATGCCAAAGTTAGTTTTAGCACTGTTTCAGCATATGTTACAGCCCTGTGTTTTAGCATATACTCACAACAGTGTTTCAGCATATGACTCAACACTGTGTTTCAGCATCTATTACAGCACTGTGTTTCAACATCTGCTACAGCACTGTGTTTCAGCATATACTCACAACACTGTGTTTCAGCATCTGCTACAACACTGTGTTTCAGCATATACTCACAACGGTGTTTCAGCATAAGACTCATCACTGTGTTTCAGCATATACTCACAGCGGTGTTTCAGCATAAGACTCAGCACTGTGTTTCAGCATATACTCACAGTGGTGTTTCAACATAAGACTCAGCACTGTGTTTCAGCATATAAAAAACTTAACAGAAAATAAATTTCAAAACTGAAACATGAGGATTATGAACATCGTTTTTCAACGCAGAAATAAAATATCAGCAATATGCAAAACTCAGAAAATATAAACACAAATATTTTCGGTCTAACTTCGACCCTGGAAAAACCCACAAGGGGAAAACCAGTTAGAGAGGGCTTTGTATTATTTATGAGCTTCTGAGAAATTCTTTTACAGCATATTCATCTTCAGATATTTACACAAACTTATCTGGACATTCCTGTAGCTTTGCTCCTCAATTTTTGAACCAAAAATTCATACAACTGTACGATAATTAATGCTGGACGGACTGTCACGAAATTCGCGCCAAAACTTTGCTAAGATTCAATTTCTGTGCCACTCAATGTTATTCGGCAGCCTTGGAATGCATGCCAATACTCCCAGAAATTTCTGCTGCTGTCTCTTTTCTTCAGCTCGACCTCTCTCTTGCTCTCTCTTGTTCTCTCAACAAGAATGCT